>VOMN01102768.1:0-38610 GCA_014899125.1 Orchestia grillus
TTCCCTTAGCTGTGGTTAGCCTGAGCTAGAGATGTATTACATTACTGCACTCGGACTCCACACTCGACGTCGCTAAATTAGCTCTGCGTGAGCTCGGCTCAAGAACGCTCGTAAGAGGCTTGCGGTCATTGCCTACTTTTAGAATGCGCACAACGTCTCACGCCCCTCTTACGTACCGTCGCACGGCATTGGATATAGTTAGCCTAGAATATAGCCTGCTACAAACATGTCAACATATATACATCAATAAACGTCCAATTCGTAATTCATATAGAACGGCGTCTTCAACGGCTGAAACTCATCTCGTTCGAAGAAAGTAGATTACCAGGTCAACGAATCGAGACCTGCAAATATCCGAATGGCCTCAGCGATGTTAACCCAGAGACATTCGCTCAACTAATAACGGCCATAAAACTAGAGGAAAATCATTCAGAACATCTCAGGCCCTGAATTTCTTTCCGGTTAAAATTGTTAGAACCTGGAACCAACTACCGAAAAACATAATCTCTGCCAGCACCGCGAACTCGTTCAAAAATCGTATAGACAAATACTGATTAAGGCATTTCCTAGCATTTTTAGATCCAATTCACGGGCCCTATTTGAAAATCACTGGTGATGCTAAAAATAGTTTGGTAAATTATATGATCCTAGAATTGTTAAGCGTCTCCTTTTCATCTTGAAACGGACGTCGATGCCTGTGCGTAGAGAATCGATGGCTGTGAGTGGGATTGCAATATTTATGAATGCTTTCTTTCTCCTTGCAGAAATGGTGGTGATAGTGGTCACAGAACACTGATTGTAGTTATTCTACTCGATCTTTGATCTATCCAGCTCTGCTCTTCCACACCGATTACATACTGTAGTTTGCCTGCGCGTGATGGGTGTCTGGCGGCACGGAACTTGGGTAGAAGCCCAAGAACGAGCCTAGATATCTAGCTCGTTCCTGTCGCTACATTTTATTCTATTCTAATTAGTCGGATGCTCCTAAGCCAGGTTTCGGCGCATTGCCAGCGGACGGTTGCTAGATGCCTGAATACTATTGCATAGTGCTCTCTTTCTCTCGATGTGAACTCTGGGGTAGAGTTTCAGGTCATTTGTGAACTTATTAATTTCACTGATGATTTCGAGGGGAAATTCGTTGCTGAAGACAAAATGTCAAGAGCATCCCCTTTACGAAGTCCTAAAGTTACACGAGCCCTGTCGTAAAAGAGCTCATGAATCGCCCCTTGTTGAACGTGTCGTTTGAGCCTGTTATGTATAGAGAAGCAGCTTCCTCGGGCACCGTGATCTTCCAAATTAGCCTCAAGTCCATCGAGGAGAACATTATTAAACGATTTTTGAAAATCACAGCTCATATGTGACGTCTACAAATCTGGAAAAAAGGAGTTTGCAAGGTTTTCATTGTTTCCCGACTTGATAAGGTTAACAAACAACTATCAAGCTAGTGCAAATGTTATGAGCGATAATTAGTAAAAACATTTTAGAGGGAATTGGTCAACTTATGATTCATTTAGTTTTGGGATATCTCTGTGACCTATCTATGTTTTTTCTCAGATTAGTAAAGTTTAGTCCATGATTTTATTCAAAATTTGTACCCTTAAATTGTTCGACCCATCTAAAGAACCATTTCGAATTATTTATGTAAATTTTATATAAATGCCGGTGTAGATGCAGCGGCCAAAGTTTGTTCTGGTGTTTATTATTAACTATCTATGTTCTTTTTATTCACAACGCTACCAGGAATTGTTTTGAGGTTGTTTTAATCCATAACTGTTGACGGCCAAATGTTTCGAGGCGTTCACATTTGGAAGGAGATTGGCTATTTAAATGGTAAATATATGTGTAGCAAAGAATTCCGCTATCTTAGTTTCCACAAAATTCTGAAACGATTCAAGAGATATTCTTGTCTCTTGATAAGGGTATCGTAATGAGAGGTGTGCTGCCAGCACCCGTGAATACGGGAAACTATATTTATATGAAATATCCTTAATTACGGTCAATCAATTAATAAGAAATTACAAAAAGAATTTAGTTCATATGTGAATGATCTTCAATTGACCGAATAACGTTCAACTATTTGGTAAGCTTGTCAGAGAAGTTCTTGCATACTGATTTAGAGACATATTTTCATTCACATCCTCGTCTCGCAACGTCATGAATTCCATGAATTCGGCAACGAGACTTGCAGTACCCGACCAGCTGAGATATGAATACTGGTTATGATACACGAATCCATTTCATACATTTAATGAAAGAAACGCTATCTGAGTTACATAATTCACACGTAAAATTACAAAGGGCTCGATATTGAAATATATTCGCTCGCATCGTTGAAATGAGAGAACACTTTGTTTCACGAAAATATGAATTAAAGTTATCAGAGAAATTTAAATTAATACATCCTACGCATCTCAGAATACTAAAACAGAAAATGGTTGTGCAATTAGAATGTTTGACAGGATTACTCAACTGACGGTGATGGATCGTTGGATGGAAAGCCAGCCCGGCTGCACCCGTGGTAGATTTTGGGCCATCAAATATGAATGGACACGAATTTAGGAATGTCCCATAGTGTCACACGGAAGTCGTGGACACAGACTCCTAAGAGTCTATCATAATAGATTAAGCGTCATATTTTGGATATGTGCGCGACCAATGGTCAAAATAACGCCCCGAGGGCAGCACGTCTCACAGGGAGCAAGAATAGCTGAGTCTGAGTGAATGCTTTAGTCGGAACGACTGGCCGAGCCTGGGTGATTTGAATGCCCCGAAGTCGCCACGCCCCTTTTATATCAAGATCCCGGCTCCTGAAGCCGGCACACGGACCGTGACAATGTTGGGACAGAGTTGAAATAAACCTCCACGGGGTCCACTCGATCCCTTAATGACTAAAATTTTAAAATCAGACGTAGTTCGTTTTCAAAGTAATATATCATAAACAGAAGGTTCATATTACTAATATTTCTATGCAATATTAATAAATGTGTGAATACAGGTAGAACTGTGACACTGAAAGTCCGGGGCTTATGGAGTGGACGATTGAGAGGGCGAGGTCGTTGTCCGATCGTAGTTCGTTCGAAGTTTTATCGAGGGTGGTGAAGGCGCTCCTAAGTGGGGGCGGGATAGTGCTTAGACGTGAAAGCGTCCGAAGTGGACTCTCATTTTCCTTACGTCGTCGTGGAATAAATATGCCTTTTTTCAAGGTGGAGATAATTATTTTAACTCGAATCATTTCAGGTGATGTGTGTCTCACAGGTTCACAACATTTAGTCAGAGCGCTAATGGGGATAATGAAGTGAAAAAAAAAGAGTTGCAAGCAGCGGTTTTTCTCATCTCTGAAGTGAGGAATTCAATTAGGAAGATAAACCAAAAATTGGCGTTCAAAAGTACTTGACTCCGATGTGCTAGAAGGTATTGTCTTAGAGCGTCCCACCACCATTATCATTGAGGAACCTTACGAGCTGTCTCATGAGAATCTGAAACAGCGTGTTACTTGTGGAGTCTGCATGCAAAATCTATTTGAAGAGTTTGCTTGGGGAACATTGATATATCCTCACTCTCCTGACTTAACACCTACTCATTATAATTTGTTTCAAGGACTATATGTTAAGCCATTTGGATAGTCTCAGATTAACATCGTAAAGAAGAAATGGGAAGATAATTGGATCTCTATTTTGTCTCTAAATAAAAAAATAATTAAAACAGTGGACTTTACGTATACGCTTGTTGACTCTTAGAATGAAGTCATTGAAAATATTGGAGCTTATGTATACGAATAAATGTTTTCAGAATCTCTGGCTTTTTCATTTTATCCAACGACTTTGCAATCCTGGCATTTCTTCAGCACCAATCTGACTGATCGGTTCTTGAACCTTTGCCGAGTGTGTCTAATCAAGTTTTAACCATGGAAGCACCTTGATACTAGGACTTTGAGTAATTTTTCCATTCTTTTGTATGTATTCTGACATCAGACTACCCAAGTGGCAGTAATTATTACATATTTTCTACCCTTATCGACAATTGAAGTAGCATTAGCCTGCCTTTAGTCGTGTGAAACCGTTTAAGCATTGAGCGATCTACTAAACGTGTTATTCTACGGTGCACTCTGATAGTTTCATGTTGATTTCAGCATTCTGAACGCTGGCCGTCCGGTCCGGTCAATTTATGCTGATTTAACATGATGATTGGTGTCTTATCTTTTCTATAGTAAATTTGTCAACTAGCTGGACTCTGAGATGTTTAAAATGTAAGGTTGAGAATCTCAGCAAAATCTTCCCCATGTGAACCAGTATGTATAGAAGTGTACATGCATTATGTATACGTCTATACATTATACATTATGCGAGGTCCCATATAAAGTATACATTCGTATATGGTCGTGGATGCACTGTAATCATCTGTCTTAGCAAAGCCATCAATTTCAATGACCGATTATAATAATATGTTTTACAGTTGTGCGTCATTCCCGTATTTACCGATACCCTTCCTGCTTGCTTCGTAAGAGCCAAGAATAGCTAATGGATGGCTTTAGTCTGTTTGTCGGGATATGATGCCCGGTGACAGTGCTGATTTCTTATATCATGAAGCATTTTCAAGTGTAACCATTCTTCAAAAATTCTTTGTACTCAAAACCGTATTCTTCCTTTTTTGACTCAAAGTTCGTCCAAAAGTAGTGTGATTTCGTAGCGTTCTAGTGCTCGGCTCATGGACCTGAAATTCAGCCAATCATTTTGTAATCTCCCAACTGATCTGTAACGTCCATGACGATGAATCTGGAGGCAGGTGTTTTGATGTATATGTCTCAGACATTACTGTATCTTGTTGACTCGATGACACCTTGTTGCAGGAAGTTTGAATCTGTCAGATTATTATACCGACCTCCAGGCTTTCAACCTTATCAAGGAGTTTAGTCAGTCTGGTAAAGATTGACGTCGAACACAATCAGAATTTAATGGGTATAGCATTGAGAATATTTCAAGTAAGTAAATCAAGGTCGTCGTCATCAGCTGCTGAGTTGGCTGTTTCCATTAACGGGTACAATATTGACACTTGCTATTAGTTGTCTGCAGTATGTCAGTTGTAGTAGCTCAATTTTCTGTGTTCCTAGTTTCGTTTTCAATTGTAGTTACAACTTTTTTAATGAGAATTATGAGACCACTACCTCTAATAATGTGTGAAAGTTTGTTCACAATTTGACAAAATAGTACGCTTAACCTCCATTCGGAGATTTATTTAAGTTTGAACAAATCTTGCTTCGCTAAGAGCTATAACATCGTGTGACTGGATTGAGTTTAGGTAGAAAGCTTTATACGGTGACAATCAATATTCTCAGGTGTCAGTTAATTTACTCCATACGGTTACTTTCAATAGGCTGGTCAGATCTGTTTGTCTGGTAACGAATTGTTTTTTAACGCACGGCCTTGGTTTAGAGGAAAGTTACGTGGCTTAGAGGAATTAACGGTAGCATCAAAATGTTTGCTCCAAAGGCTCATCGAAATTTTGCCGTCATTTCAAGTGATCTGCGCGTTTCCGTGGTAGACTGTTGGAATTGCTGGCAATGGTTGGATCAACAAATTGTTGTTGAGGATCCTGTTCATCGCATGTGTGAGGAAGTGTGCTGGTCCGTCTTTTCGAGGAGTGCTTCAACCCTTGGCTGTAGAAATGTAGAGGTTTGTACTATGTAATGTATTGCTTTTTGGTGGTGAAGTGACCTCTAATTTTTAGTCGAGGGGTCCGCTATTTTAGAGCGCCATTCCCCTACTCCGCTACGTTGTAGAAGAGTAGTGGAAATGGTTTTACTAGTAAACAGCACAGCAACAGCGTGTGACGGACTCAAAAAATTAAAAAGCGCTGTAGCTACGGACAGCGTTTACGAAGACCGTTCACCCAAAAATATTCAAATTATTAACAATTTACCATGTTTAGTGCACAAAATTCCTATTGTACGACAGCGATTATAAAAGCACTAAAATTACTCTTGAGTTTCGTTGAGGCCCCACCACCAGGCACTGCTGGGCCTGAAGTGGAGGGAGGGACCCTCAAACGTAAAACCGAACATTTTCAGAGACTGACATAAACTGAGAAGTATTAAACTGTTTTTATTACCATGTTTGATTATTTGGGAGCCAGGATGTCTCCATACGTACGCTTTACCAATACATATAGTATCAGCTAGACTGCAATAGTCAGCTCGTCAGTGCGATTGGAAGAGAGCGGATTTGTTGACTGCTCTAACCAATAACTTTTTTCCCATCATTTAGTAGCATACACACAAGCCTTCCGAGGGACGTTCTGCGCAGTTTGTCAGACAGACGCTGCATGCCCACCAGCAGAACGAGTACTAAATATGCTTCCCGGACAAAATATTAGTCGCCTATTGTTTTTCGAAGTTCTATCGTGTCAGGTTCCAGGGCTGTTCTAACTGCACAAAAGTGTCCCCTCTAGATGAGGTATCTATCAAACTGAACTAGTATGATTATATTGAGCTACTGGATAAACAAGTTTGGCCATTTGTGCATTATCTGCATAAAGAAATGCCTGTTCTTTTGCCTATTTTTCAGGGTGAAAACTCTTAAACGCTTCGGGCTAGACATGTCATCAATTGGCATGGTAGTCATTTGGGATATTGTCAGGCATTAAGACAGGATCCCCCCAGACATAGACCCAATAGAGAATCTGTGAGACCATCTAGAACAAGTTAAACTTTGAGAATATCGTCCTCGTATTGTGGCGGCACTACGTGATCAGTTGTTGTCAGACTTTTTTAAAATCGACCATGTGAAGATTAGGACACTTGTAGACTCATTACCGCCCAGAATTATTGCCATTGTACATGCTCGTGGAGGTCGTACACCCTATTAATGGTAGGGGATCAGTTTTTTTACCACGGAAGCCGACTTCATTTATTTTAGCCCTCCACATTGTACGTGTGTAACGGCAACTGAAGGCAATATTGCGCATGAGCAACTGCTCTCACGACCTGCTTCAAGTTTTACCGGCGTTCAGACCAATCCATGTATGACCATAAATGTTTATTCAGAAAAGAATATATATGTACCATCTCATATTGTTCTTATTATCCAACAGGTTTGATTTGTGCCACACGAAATATGTATGCAATTTGTAATCGCAACCCGTCATTACGCATAATTTGAAATGTTTTTCACAACCAGCGGCTAGTAAAATTCTACCCCAACGAGAGTTACCCGATATTTTAGAAGTTGATGTTCACGAACGCAATTTCAAGATCAATAAGAATCTGCTGGGGGGAGAAGGGATTGAGTTTTTTTTTTTGTTTGATGTTGGAGTACCGTATTCTAAGCCGTTTTTAAGCCCTTTGGAAGCACTCTTTATTTGCGCTTTAGATAACGTATAGCGTTAGCGGAGTAGCGACTTGCGGGAAATAGCGCTAGTTTTGTAAATTGAAAAAATGGCTCTGGTAGTGGCAGCAGTTTCAGAAAACCAAGGTAGCGGAAGTAGCGGAAGCGGTTTAAAAAATTTGGAGGCTTTGCCCGCCTCTGCATCTTATTATACTAATAATCGG
Source organism: Orchestia grillus (assembly GCA_014899125.1). Classification (NCBI taxonomy): domain Eukaryota; kingdom Metazoa; phylum Arthropoda; class Malacostraca; order Amphipoda; family Talitridae; genus Orchestia; species Orchestia grillus. Next base: position 7,544 of record VOMN01102768.1, read on the forward strand.
AATTTTGTTCATTACGGCGAAGTCATACTGAATACCTGACGAGTACCAAGCACATACTTTGCAAGCATATATGCTGAATTCACACGTCCTCATTATATTTCCTGCATATTCTTGAGACGTGCACTCCCTTTCACAACTTCTTCTTTGAGTTATAGTTTTTGGAGGTGGTGTTTGGCAGAAGGAATGTGTACGTCCTTCCACGATTTTACCAAGGCTCTTTTCAATTCCAGAAGAATAGCCTATTCTGTGTAAATTTTAATTCTCAGCCTGATATTTCTTTCCCACGACTCTTTTTAAATTTAGTAGAATTATAACCTTTCCTGTGTGAATTTTCATTTCCAGACTAATATTTTTTCCCCGTGAATGCCCAAAAGATCTTTCGAGTTTGTTGTTATAAACATTTTCGAAAAATTACTGTACCTTTCCAGCTTAATCTTTCCAAATTCTTTCAGCCCTTCGTCAAAGTTCCTCTCATCTTGCCCCAGGTTTCTCGTCAGCATTCCTAAACCACGTGTCCCGCCTTTCTCTACCCCAACCCTGGGCCTAACCCAGTACATTCAAATGCTACTCCTCCCTGCGCTTCGTTCCGGATTCCCAGCCACACTCTTCCCACCTCCCCCTGCCGCCCTCCCTCCACCCTCACCTCAGCCCCGCGCCCAGGAAGCGTCGCAATAGCGGCACGGAAGCAGCAGTCACTGGAGCCACTATTTATGAGCCAACAAATACATGCTGCTCGCCGCTATCGAGCTCCTCTTATTTATACACACGCGCCAGTTGAGACAGTTAGTTCTTCCTCTATCCAGTGATGTCATTAAGACCTTCCTCTAGGACCTGCCACTCTCAAAAATGAAAACTTCCTTCGTTCGCTATTTTTAAGCTCGCGAAGGATCATGGTGCTGTCTGTCAATGAAGTCGTAGTTTCACCCCAGAGCGAGCATTTTCCAAAATGATTCTATGCTTTTCAAATCAATCAAATATTCCCTGACAACTTTTCTTTGCAATCTTCTTCAGCAAAGACGAAAGTGTACATCACGTACCACTAAGTGAACTCCCTCTTCTCAATTCTGAAGCATCATTGTTTCATGTGTCCGTACATGTGTTAATGAGCATCATCTTGAAAACTGGTCAAAAGCTGACCGGACGCTCGCTTACGCAGCAAGCAGCTCGTTTGGGTGAAATGCGAATGCTTTCTAGAGTCCAAAATACTTCGCTCAGGCCCGTGTACATCTGAAGATATGGTTATCATGTTGGCTTATCTGCTACGCAAAAATAAAATTCGATGATACCCTAGACATAGTTGGCCGAAGCATCAAAGCAGTACAAACTTGGCTCAGCGAGATGTGATCTGGTTTCTAGACGCCGTGCAAGTCTAGCTGTTTTTTGCCCGAGTTTAGGTCCTGCAAATGATTGTTTTTTATGTATGGAATTTGTACTGACGTGAATGAGGGCTGGTGCCTGGATTTGAGCGAAGAGACTGCCTGCCCCTGAATATTTCACTGAATAGCCGCAAGAAGCGAATAAAGCCGCACTTTGCGTTTGCTTGTATGCATGAATTGAGAAGCGTGGAAAATTTCGGTCTGGGTGCAACGACCTTAGGTTGTCGCCTACAAGAAGCATCGTATATTTTTTTTTAGTAGCAACTGTTTCATGCATAACAGTTAAAACACGGATGATTGAACGACGGCAGCATTTCTCTGAGAGAGAGCGAACCTAAGTTCTAAACGTTCGTGATAACAGCGCGTCGTAATGAAAATTTTATACATCTATCAGAGCACTAATTTACCGGAGGACTCATCATACCATTCGGCCATGTAACTAGATACATACCGACTGCATTCATTATTCTATCCTGCACTAATATTTTTTTAACCAATCTGTACTATCTGTTCACAGCAAGATTGCATGACGAGTGAAGAAGTTTTGATTCATTCCAATACCCAACAACATTTCTAAACGAGGCAGTTTAATAGTTAAGGTATATTTAGAACTTCGTTCTTTCAGGAGTTGTGGCCCACATAATCTCGTGTACAAGACGTGAAGGTCTGTAAAAGACTTAAAAACTTATATGCCTTTTTTAAAAAGCTCTGAAAGTAATTTTTTGTTCTCATTATTCCAAGTTCATATTTCAGCGTTTAAATATTTTTTACCAACCTTCATTGCACATTTTGCAGCGCTAGAATATAATGATATTCTTGTTAATTTTTTTCTCAGCTCAGATGAACTGATGTATGGATGATGGCTTCAGTAAAATAGTTATAGTTTTCTGGAGTTCGTTTATTCATTAGGATCTAAGCTACCGTCTTCAATCAAGGATATTTTCATAATTTTTATTCATCACCTCTCAGCGCAATCGAACAGGTAACTGTTGAGTTAAAGATAAAATTGATCAGAACGACCCCATAAATGAGTTCAAATGAATGGCTTAATAATTCGTCGATTTCGATCAATTGATGTCCATTGATATTTTACAAAGTTTTATTGAAATTTTTTTACATTAAAAGTAGATTACGGTGAACGATGGAGCTGGAAATTAGGTGATAAAAGGTTTTTAAAAATGTAAGATGGTGAGATAACGAATAAGTTTGGGTCAGTATTTTTCGCAGCCTAATTTTTGCTGAGTTTAGTTCTACGATTTCATGAGGAGGCAAAACGTTTCTCGTGCTCACAAGTGGGGACTTTTTTCGGAAAATTTTAGGGCAAATTATTATTTTTCGATTGTATAATTTTCCTTTTTATTTCATTACGTTTCAAATAATTGAAGTGTACAGAAAGACAAAGTGGTAATTTCAACAAATAAGCCATCGGACCCTTCTTATCTAATTATTTTGCTCAAATTACGCTACATTAATTACCGATGCAAGTTTGACCGTTAAAAGTGCTTCATGAATCGTTAAATTTCGGTTTGGTTCGAGCATATAGGCTCGAGAAGCTTAACTATAGTTCGTTTCCTATACGTAAGAATTATTTATTGCTTAACTCTATTTTCGAATACAAAAGAGATACAAAAAACCTGTGGACTTTACACTTAGAGACCATTTAATTCGAAACAATCCTCAACCCAGGGAATAAGGAGGCTGAACCACTTCTGCAATATTCGGTACGATGGTGCGCTGTGATCTTGCCGAAAGCGCCTGCGGGTCGGTCTTTCGATCAAATAAGTATGAAGGTTGTTTGGCTTTGTGATGAAACTGCGCAGTAAAATATTTTCTAGAAATTTTGTATACCTAGTATTACTGTCTCCGATTAATGCTGATCTTTTCGAACTCGTACGATTACCACCGGGAATCTCATCCTATGGCGTCCGCCCTTTCAGAACGGTTGACCCTGTCCCCGCATTACCATCGAGCTGCGCCCCACCTCCTCATTACCGCTACCCCTCTTTTCCTTCTCTGATTAGAGCCGCCCCTCCTCTCCAGCTCACCCCCTTCGTAGCAGCTCTCACTCCCTCCACGAGTAGGCTGTCCTTCAAAGACTACCAGAATTTCCTTCATTAAGACAGCGCTGCTTTGAAGTTCTGGAAACTTTCTTGGGATGTCCAAAGGGGTTCAGTTGAGATAATGGACAGTTTAGCGCTGTTTGTGTTGGGCGGGCGTCGCTGCCGTGATGGCGGTCGAGCTTTCGGGACCTACCTCTGCTATTCACAAGTGTCCTTTATCATCATACTTTGACGATACTCAAACTTCTCTTGCAATATCTGATGCGTCTGGTAGAGAGGTGTGTTGTGCCAACGCCAGTTCAGCGGTGAATAAACATTGTGCACCTGCACATGAATCTACGGCGAATAGAGTGAATAGTTTTTCTGTGCTGGTCCAATATGTTCAGTATAAAATATTTCAAAACTATGACTTCATAAACAACGATACCTTGCTTTAATTCATACCATATTACGAGAGCAAGCTGGTGAAATTTCTCTTTCAAATTCCGCTATCGACGTACGGTATCTCTAAGTGGCGGCTGCGGGAGGGCTGACGCTGTAGCCTTACGCCACGTCATTCATCTATGGATAAAATTTTATTTACTTGAATTTCAACCATTAAGTGCTAGTAATCGAACCGAAATTTATGTTTCATAGTATCAAAATTGTATATCGAGTACTATATTAACGGTATTCAAATACATCAGCAACTTAGCCTGATCAGCACATGCTTACACATATTCAACGTACAAGCCCGACATCTCTAACTTGCGGCACACCAGTGTGACACTAGCCAATGTTCCTAACCTTCTTCCAAGGAATCGAAGGAAAGGAGAATAAGAGGTGTACTTATCACAATGTTATGATTAATAAATTCAAGGATAAAGAGATATCGCTTGAAACATGCATGAAGATAATGTAGCTTGGTATAAATCATGTTTAACATACAGAATTTACAGACTCTATAAATCGAACATAGCTCGACTTTCCACTTGTGATGAAGCAATTGATAGTATAGGTGCAGAAATCGTGCGTGAATGGACTGGAACACCTAGATGATAATTTTCCATAGACTCCCATCTGCACACGCGTCTCTTATTTCAGAACAATGGAACTCATTAAATGAATTAATGATATCCCGCAGCTAATATTTCATTTCCCTTCGTTCTTTAAATTCTCAAATGATACAAAAAAAGCTTCAAAAAGAGTTTTTCTTAATGAAATGTTTATATATTACAAAAGGGATCGTGTGCTTACCTCGTCAAAGAACAAAATCACGAAGCAAAAATACCTTAATAAATATCATCCTTTCGTAGCACGGATATTTAATTGGTGCTAAATTTCCTTCTCATTCTTCTCATCAAATTACAGAAGAGCATTTGAAAGAGAATTTAGCCCAGTGATATCTGGACAGGATGATATTTGCAACAAACCGTTTGACGGAAAATATATGTGCGAAGCTAGGCTCCTCTCGCAGAAGTATATCTAACTACTGGCTTACCGACTCCTGAACGTCAATGGAACATTTTTCATTGAAGCATAGGCTCTGAAACCTTCCTACAAACTCAGACAGAAATATTTTCATATTCAGAGATGTCGCATTTTCAAATCCTAAAGGTCTACTGAATATTTTCGAAAAATGTGAATGAATATTTGTCAGAAAATTTGATGATCCATAGATTTTGAGATAGTAAGTGTGGTAGATCTTTGTATATTATGACGCTCAAAAGAAAAGGAAACTATGCACGAGCTTTTGTTTTGCGTCAGCCGAATTGACGAACAGCTGAACTCTGAACCATTTGTGCGGTCACTACACCACCGTATGTGCGACCACTGCACTATCATATGTGCGATCACTGCATCACCATAAGTGCGACCACTGCACTACCATATGTGCGATCACTGCATCACCATCTGTGCGACCACTGCACCACCATCTGTGCAATCACTGCACCACCGTATGTGCGATCTCTGCATCACCATATGTGCGACCACTCCATCACCATATATGCGACCACTGCATCACCATATGTGCGACCACTGCATCACCATATGTGCGACCACTGCATCACCATATGAGCGATCACTGCACCACCATGTGTGCGATCACTGCCCCACCATATGTGCGATTACTGCACCACCATATGTGAGGTCACTGCACATCCATATGTGCGATCGCTGCACTTCAATATGCTTCGCAAATTTGTCTGAGAACAAATAAGGGCTCAGAGGTCAAACAAATGCTCCCAATGGACGATTGTCAATATAGCAATTTTTATCTTGGAGTTAAGCGATGATACGAACAATTATACTCACTAAAAATGCATTGTTTTCTGGATTGTACAGAAATAAATCATTGAAAAAGTAAAGCGCAAGGACAACTAAAAGAAAGCAAATGCAAAGGTACGTATCAGTCTTCGCCATCGAAGGCCAGTTCCTATCTACGTAGCTTTTGTTGAAGGACGTTGTTGCTGTTTTTTGCTTCTCAGTGTTTGGGATTTGTTACCGTAAATGACGGATATATTTTTATGCGAGGTGTAGACTCACTTCCAAGATTATCTCTAGTTAAAGTTTTAGGTTAGATCTCTCACGTATGAATTTTCCATTCCTCTAAAGTTTTGAACAAACCAAGGAAGCTTCGCTTTCAAAATGAAAGTCCGCTGAAGTGGCATCAACTGTTTCTATGCTTGATTTTGTGAATGTTTCACGTTCTCAGTGTTTTCTATTTATGTCGACATCAAGAGCTTATGAAATTTTATACCCATTAAACAGTGATTGCTAAGTTAATGCCGATTAAAATCTATAACTTAGATCTCTCATCATGAACAGATTGCTTTATATTTCTCTAAAGTTCACAGCGAACAATGTTTTGCGTTCAAAATGGAAAGACCTTGGAGTGATGTTCCAGTTTGTTTTAAATATCTTAAGATGAGTCAAACAAGGTAGAGGTGGTTGGCTGCGTTGCATCCCCGTGAGTATTTAGTTTTAGATCCTTCTAAATTTCTCATTTATGAAAAATAATGGTCTTCAACTTTGAAATAAACTATTTTTATTTTCTTTCTTTCTTTCAAATTCTCCCACGGAAATTACTTTGTGGATGCACCCGGCCAACAGCTGCACCGAGCATTTTTGGGATGCCTGATTCATGTTCGCCAACTGCAAGGCCACCAAGGCACCAACCCTGAAAAAGTTGTGGACCAGAACTGAAATATTTCTGAGGAAAATACACAGTAACATCACTGACTGACTTTGCTCCTGAGAAAGAATTGCACAAAAAATATAAAAGTGTATTCATTTCCAGAAGCGATGAAAAAATTGCGTGTATCATCAATAACATTTTGAACAAAGTATGATTTTGAAAAATAATCAAACTTTGTTTGACCCTGTTGTTCTTTCTGCCTTCAAAAATGGAATCAGTGTACCTCTAAGTAAGCATATAAGGACGAGAATGGATTGAGTTCACATTCTCAATATTTTAAATGATTTATTCTACCCTGAGTTATAACAATCCCGTTAATGATATGAGTCATGAAGTTGTTACCATTCTGCAAGCCTAAAAACTGTAAGACTATAGAAAACCAAGAAATTTAATTTTTGAAAAATAAATTGATAAGTTTGGCTGAGAAAAATTATTCAGTCAAAGGTTATCGTTTTATCGTTGTCACTCCTACGCTATAGTTAAGAATTACTTAGAGAGCACTTGCTTCTTCCAAGTAAGAGAAAGCAGTTATCTATCATATATTCTGTGAATGTAACTGTAACTGAAATTTCAGAATGTCCTAAGAAATCAGCAAAAGAATATATTTTTGTCGGTAGAGGAGGTAAAAATTCGTCCAATTTTCGTTTTTTGGAGGTGCGTTGCGTGCGTTGGGTCCCCTGCTGAACAGAGGACCCAACATTATGGTGTCAGTCATTGATGGCCGCATGGTTAGAAAAAAGTACGTACCGTACTTGTCTTATGGCGATGAAGAACCTCAGGTCACACTGAAGTGAGTGACTTCGTTAAAGATGTCTCTAGAGATTCGTTGAGAACACTTCAACAAAGCCCTTTTGATTGGATGAGATATGGAATCTGCTTCTTCAAGAAGGTCATGAATAGAATGTGTTGTCGTCAGAGATTACTTATTGTTGTGGTTACTATCGAAAAATTCTATGACATTGACCTACAGGGTAACAAATTACGACAACACTTAGCAAATGTGCTTCTGAGGGGACTCCATAACCTATGTAAAGAAAGCAGACGAATAAAGAGCTTCTCTAGATATCAATCAAGAAGGCTCGCAGGTCGGTTTAATCGGCATTTGGTATGCTAATTATGCTTTTAAGTGTTTCAGTGGATGGTGTGAGCGTGGATTTTACGTGAAAATGTTATCAGTGTCAACAATCTGCAACAAATACACATGATTTTCTGTGTATTTCTTTTTTTCAGCTTCGAATGTTAGACATTTTTTATTATATTGTCTTCATAACAAAGTTCTGTAATACGGTGGGAATTTATCATTTGATTTCTGAAGAGATGGAGAGTAGTTTATGAATGATCTACAGTAGTGTGATTCTTTTATGCAAAGGTTGAAAATTAAATTTTGTTGCTTACATGACGTCGTCTGAGCAATGCTAATATGGTTAAATTTAAAGGTATCTTAATATGAGCTGCACTAAAACTTCCTCTGTATTCATAATGAAATATTTTTTGAGATGCATTCTCATTCAGTACTCCCTATTCAGCGTTTGTTACATTTAGTTAGCAATTAGTGATGGTTTTGACGAAAATGTGAACATTATGATGAGAATGGTGAAGCCCTTCGATAGCAAAGCCAGGTAATCAGCAGGGTTCTTCTTTTAGTAGTCCTAGGTAAAACCTTATTTCTATGAAGAATAAAATGTACAAACAATAACATTTTAGTCAAATGATTACGTCTTTGTAACTTTCAAATAGAAGAGCGTCTCGTACTTTTATAAAATATTATCTGTATGCAAGAAGCGTCCTTGGTGTGTATATTGAGTCACATTTCACTTCCTGAACTTCAGCTCCTTAGCTGTAGGCAATGCTGTAGTTGTAGTCTTTAAAAGATCTGAGGTAGATGTATTCGTCTAATTCAATGCGTATAAATAAAGAAAGAGCAAAACTCTAGTGCAGAGTGTATTCATGTTGTAAAAATTTTATTGACACGAAAGTCAGAAAGCACTGAAGACATATATTGTGCTTTAATTACGTTGACATTTTTTGTAGAATGTACTAAAATAGCATCAAATAATTCAATTGTTTTAGGGGCGGTGTTGAAAATGAATGAGAACAAATGAATTTAACCGACATGTTGTCTGAATAAGTTTACTGCGACAAATTTAAGAAAATATCGAGTACACTTTGGTTATTCCTTTAATTATTTTACAGACTCATTGAATACTGTGAATAACCAGATTGACTAAAAGTCTTTAAAGCGTTCAAAGGTTTTTAGTTTAATTCCCAAGAGACACGGCTCGATTCACCTCCTTCAAAATATATCTAAAGTAATGATTTTTTGTATGCCAAAAGTATCCAACATTTTTCAATGTTAAGATGTTTTGTACATTTTTTATTCAGACGAAAAAGAATAACTTGAAAATTTGCAGCATAAACAGATTATAACTCTAGATTGAGTAGGAGGAGAACTTTCCAAATCTTATTTTGACCAGCAACAGATCAGCGTCTCAAATTGCCTTCAGGGACCCACTCAGCTCGGGCGATGGCCGCTCGTAATTGCATGTCTCCGACAGCGCAAGTGGTGGTGGTGGTAGCAGAGGTGGTGGTGGTAGCAGAGGTGGTGGTGCATGAGGTGGTGGTGCATGAGGTGGTGGTAGGGTTAGGTTGTTAGAGGTAGCAGAGGGGTTGGCGGTAGTGAAAACTGAACGCGGTGATGATGTTACCGGTGGAGACGATGCCCTTATAATGTTTGGTTTCTATGTGCTGGATAGCGTTTCTTAAATTGTTCATCTTAACATATTCTAAAGCTTAGTTCTTGCCCAATAATGAGATAATAGCGATAAGTTTGGTAAAATTATACGACCTAATGCCTTTCCCCTTCGTTTTAGAAAGTCATTAAATAAATTATTCTTCAAATGATGAAATCAAAAAGGATGAGTCTATTCATTAGCTCTTTAACACTCTTGTTTACGAAATTAATTAGTTTTGAAACTGGGAAACCTTAACTATATCATTTAGCAACTATCAGATACCTTACCGTGGATACCTTGGAGATGTTTGGGCCTTCACGCCCGGGCCACGCTGGGGTGCCGCCGCTTTGTGTGCATGGTGTGCCTTCGCATATCCGCGAGCTGTTGAATGAGACCGTTTTCCTCTGCCGTTTGATATCATTGTATCACTATATCATTGGTAACACTGTGGAACAAAATTTCGCTTCTGTCGTGCTCTTTGACCAAGACTCTAATTTCCTCTGTCTCTAATACTTAGCAAAATGGGAAAATATTAATAATAGGACTTAGCGTTTCTTGTTAGGTCGACGAAATTTCAAGTTTACCTTTCATCAAGATAATACCAGTAGTACACGTCATACAAAAATAACCATCATTAATTCCAACACGTGTTACCTTTGGGTTTTCAATGCCTTTCAACTACTGGTGTGGTGAGGGATGTGAGAAATATGCGGTTTAAGCTTCTTTTCCAAGGGAAGTACTCCGTGGTCTCGTGAAAAGCCTAGCTTGAGCCAAGGCTCGAACCCTGGTCTTTTTGGCTGTGAGGCCATCACGCTAACCACTACACCATGGAGCCCACGACAATTCAGAAGGAAAGTGTTTAATGAATGGGAACATTCTTTATTGTTTTGCAAGAAAATAAATTAAAAATAACATGTAAGTTCAGGGAACAAAAATCATGTATAGTACATAGTGTAATTAGTTTCGCCAGCATACCCGAATGAGAACACATTGCTATACACATGTACTCGTTTAACTTTCTCATTCTGACACTGCAGAAATACGCGGTTTTCCACTTTTCCACATTAGTTATCTTATTTTAGAAATAACCTCGAACAGTTCAGCGGAAATTTTTCTTAATACGCCCGGAGAGACACCTTAGTCGCCTGATTACTGAATCAAACATTCAGTATGAAATTTATTTTTATGTGAGAGCAGTTAATAATTTGAGGAACAAAACCTTCAGAAAAAAAGGGTTGCATTGTTCGACAGGGTCCTCTTGGTATTCTAGACGTTGCCGTACCTTTTCAGCTTTCTAGACTTGATACATACCTTATATTTCGTTTATTAACGGAAATACTTTTCAAAATTTTATTTTAGAAGGATCCATTACCCATAAATGTTAAAAACCCAGCTCACATTTCCTTACGATGTTGTATTCGTTGCGACATCATCTCATATTTGCCAATCATTCGTTGGTTCCAAACGCTTCTGGCAATCTTACAGGACGGCACAGAAAAACGTGAACTTTTGAAATGCGGATGGCAGCCATATTCAGTTGGCAACACTGCGGAACAAACATTGATAATTTGGATTACTGTCTTTTTAAAAGAAGTTTTAGTGGTTCGATTGCTTGCAATAAAAAGTTTTCGTTTGAATTTATCGTTTTTTTTAAAGGTTCGTAAATTCTGTCAGACAGATTACCGTCGTTGACACTCTTTATATAAATTTCTCAGCTGGACTCCTATGGCATTTTGAAATCTATCCATGATTGAGCCATGCCATAATTGAGCCACGTTCGGTCATAGATTAACCCAGGACAGGCCCACAAGTCAACCAGGACCCTTCCTTGTCCCACCTCCAGGCCTGGCCCACATACAGGACTCAATAAGGCAGAGTCCTGTGATGCTCCTGCGTCTTCATTTGCTCTGGCTGATTTTTTGCTGCACCTTAACGAGATTTGGTCCTCCTAACTAATCTATTTGGGGCTTTGATCGCTAGGCTTAATGCTGCCTCTATAATTAACGACCTAACTTGATTAACAGCGCTGGAATTGACAAAGTCATTCCATAATTCCATACTGCCACGTCCCGTCGGCTGGAAGAGTGACACTAGCGGGGAGTCCAGCCTAGCCAGGATGAGTGGGACCGCCATGTGTTCTATTCGGGAGAATCAAAGCAATCTCAACTCTGTGGGGAGTGACGACGGCTGCGTTCTCTAGTAACGAAGACAGCTCATTTGAAAGCAGCCTGTTATTGACCTCATCAAAAATCGACCAAATTACACCAATTATCATATAGTGTAACTAGACAAACGGAACAAACTTTATTACAGGTGGGTTTCTTTTTCGTAACCTACACTATAAGTGAAATGAGTGATCTGTGATTTAGTGTAGATTCTTAGTGCTCCGAAACAGGTAATGAAGTTAACTTTCGTTATTCATTTGGTCAAGAGGCAAAAGCCAGTTCTGACGTTCTAAGCTATTGAAACGAAGTGGTACAAATACTGAGGTCTTTTCAGTTTATGAAACATCAATCTATACTGTCCTAGGAGGAGTGAGACCTTAGCTCGTCAGGCTATGAAGCAACTGGATTTAAGTCTGCCTACGTAGCTGCTAACCTATGTACAAATATAGACATTCTGGTCAGGAGTGCATGGGGGCTCTGAATGCGTGGCTAGACAGCAAGTGCACGAAGCGGTTTGTGATCAGGAAAAAGACTACACAAAAAGAAACGATAGCAATGATAAGATTCTGAATAATTTTTCTAATTCTACTTCATGGGTTCCTCCATCAAGTTTACGAATAAGTTAGAGTCTTATCCCTAGTTTTTATGTCTTCATAAAAAATGCGCTTTGCATCATATGGAGCTATGTATTTGGTAGCGGTCCTCAGAAATACTAGTTTCATGTAATTCTGCCAAATACATGATAAAATATAGGTACTCGTACAAACAAGAACCTCATCTGGTTAATGCCTGTGGTCTGAAATTCTACAACTTCAAATTAACTGAGACTTCTAAGAAACTGCATCGACTAAAATATCCGTCTTTCAGTCTTTCTGATTCTATGTTTTCATCGAGAATATAAATGTACCAAACGAGTCAATTTGAATACCTCCACGATATTTCTAGTGCATCGTCTTGACAATTTTTTGCCCTAATGCACTTTAATCGTTCCTATTTGCATGAAGACATACGAGGGGGATTCAAAAAGTTCGTAGAAAAAGTACAATTATAGAAAACGGTCTAAGTTATAATGTTTTCTTAACTTATGCTCCATCTCGGTCAATACACTTGCGCAAAAGATGGAACCAGACTTCAAGTCCATCTGTGTAAAACTGAGTAACGCGATTTGAACCATGTTAAAGTAGCCCCGTTTACAGCTTCAACTGATGGAAACTGGGTACCTTTCAATGACTTTTTCAGGTTGAGAGATAAAAATGAAGTCGGATGGGCCTGAGTCGAGGCTATAAGGTGGATGTCGAATTATGTCCCATTGAAATTCACAAAGCACAGCTCTGTCTGCCGAGCGATGTGTGCGGGTGCACTCTCGTGGTGGAAGAAGAAGCGCCGATGCAGCTTTCAACGGCGTTTGTATGTGATTTTCTTGGACAATTTTCAAATGCATGTTGACTTTAAAATCAATTTTTTATTAAGCGTCTAGGAAGCCAACATACGTACAACTTCAACAGATCAGTAATTCTAGTTGAAACAAGAGGTTGAAAAACAAAGCATCTAACTTTACAAGTACACGGTAAAGATCTGTATAAACAAATTATTTGAGGGTAATTTTGTTTTAAATTTCCTCCTTTCAAACATTAAACAGCTAATATCTCAAAAACCAATTTTTTTCGCGAAGTGTCACAGAGGCTAAAGTGTTCAATTAACCACTTTCTGATAATTGCGAAATTTTCAACTGTTTTTCCCGAAGCACCCGTATACCATCACAAGCTAGCGGACGCCTAATTTCACCAAAGGAAAACGCTCTCCGAGCAATAATTAGTAATTGACAACAAAGATTTCGCAACTAAAAGTTAAACATGTGAATCTCTTTTGGTTGAACCCATTTTGAGAAACCTTTATTAATTTCAACACGTTTTACCGTTTTGATTTCAATTCCTTACAGCTACTGGCGTGGTGAGGGATGTGAGGAATGTGTGGTTTAAATTTCCTTTTTCAAGGGAAGTTCTCCCTAGTTACGTGAAATNCTCTAGGCTGCGAGGCCATCACACCACTAGTATGCCATGGAGCCTACATATTTACCTTGTGCCACTTATGTTTTGTGTTTATGTAAGACCATATGCTAGTAAATGAAAACATTTGGTTTATTTTTACTCTGAATTATAAACGTATATTTTGCTTGAGTTCTACGAATGTTTGCTCGCTAGATGTTCAAGAAAAAAAATGAAATCTCATGAGTGCACCTACTTCTGTCCTCCCTATTATTTTTCTTTGACGTACACTCCATAGAAGTAAGACAAGCACCCTCTATGGATGCTTATCTTCAGTGTACGCAGACGTTAACGAAAATCTGCCTCTGAATTAGAAAGAATTGCGGAAACTCAGACATTTTTTTAAGCTAGTTTTACAAATTACCGATTGGGTTTAAAACTGCCCTCATGTGGCTGCGACAAGTGATCCCTCGTCTTCTCTGACCGTAATTGCTCCTTACGAGACCTATGGATGCAAAGTTTGTGTATGTGTAAAATTGTGTTGTTTCCTCCTCCACGACGAAGTAGCGGGAAAAAGTAATGAGTTTTTCCACCTTTAAAGAGTTAGCACGTGAGCGTATTTAGACGGTAAGATTTCTCTGACAGTTTCAAATGAAATAAAGATGAAATATGTTTTTTCGACCACTATTTATACTGAAATACTGACCTTACCGTTTTCTTAAAATAATGAAATTTGCTCTAAACATCGGCTTAGTTCGTGGTATCAAAGGCTTCTCTCGTCCGGTTCTCACAATTTTTTTTTAAATAAATTGTGTTTATAAGAAGCAACTTACCTTTAATTTTCGATGTTTTCTTCCCTGAAGAATATTTCATCGGTACTTCTTGCTCCTGCTGAGACGACTTTTATACTGGTTGGTGTAGTTACTACTTACCAGTAATTGTGTTAGCAAATGTTTGCCCATTAATATTAAAAATCAACGACCGGTTCATTAACACCTCAAGTCTCTTTTCTTGTTCTTTTAGCCCCGTCATGCGAGCCGTTCCCCACGTTTGTACCCTCTGCTGCAGACTGCCTCACCCGGAGTTTCGCAAAAGGTCCATAAGGGCTGCGCAAGAACACGTGAGATAAGCTAACGTACTTTTGAATTGTTATTTAATTTCATGTACATGATATTACTGAACAGGCACAGTACATTCTAGGTTATTTTATTATTGTGAAATAGTATCGTCAAGTATATCCTATTTTGATTCGAAAGCAAAGATTACTCCAGAGTAGAATGGCTGTAAAACTCTGCTCTACTGATTTCAAAACCAAGAAATAGAGCTCTTTTCACACGGAAATGTATTCTTATCAGTCTAGTAAAATAAATAAAGCATAAAGTCTCACGTAATCAATATTACTTGTAGTTCGAATGTTTTGTTTCTGAACGCAACACTACGTAGAACAGCCTCTGCATAATATGACTATCCACTTTTTAATACCAGGAAAAATGATCTCGCAACCTATTATTCCAAGCCGATTAAATAGGTGAAATTTAGTTTCATTTCGTTGCAACGTCGGTTTTACCTTGGTACCGTATAGCACATCAACCGTTATTTTAGATCTAAAGTTTTCGTCAAACATTGAGCCCGGGCTAGTTAGCTTTCTTTTGCGTCGATCTAACGATTCAGTGCTTACGGAAGATCGACGCAGAAAAAAACTAACTATAATACTTTTCGTCCGATTCAAAACAATTGAAAGTGTGTGTCTTTCTTTATTATGTATTTTTGCACAGTCGAAAGTTATCAGAAACTTGATTATATCAGAAATGATACGAAAATTCATACGACTACGGAACTGTACCCACAAATTTAGTGACTAATTGACGTAGCATAAACAGTTCCCGCTTCGAGGCTCCCTTGCTCTGCCACACAACATCGAAAACGATCACATTTGGCTGGTCAGGGTTTGATAGCTTTTAGAATGGACTGCAATATCTCTTCTTTTCCAATGCTGTAAATAGTCTTAATATTCTGATGGCACATATTTTTAACAGGCGAGCATATTCACTTCCTCTACGTTGAAAGATACATACGTAATTTTACATGAAAAGGAGGAAGGTGAAGCTACATTAAACTTTCGGCTACGTTTAAATTAGGACAGTTTTAGATCCTATAAATACTAACTCTAGCAACATGACGAGGCTATGTAAAAAAATCGGGTCTATAAATTAAGGGCAGGGCTCGACTTTAATTTTTTCAGGTTCGAAATTGACTTCCCGACTTTACCGCTGGACCTATGGCGCTGCAACGACTTTGTGACTCTATTTTTGTTCCCCATTGCGACATGCGGTTCGCAACTTTGCGACGACGTTTTTTTTTGGTGCGACTCCGCTGAATTGCAAAGTAAACTTTATCTCGATATTTGAAACGTACTTTTATACAGCAAAAGAAAAATCATTGATTCATAGTTTACTTAGAACACTGCCTAAACAAATATCCTCAGGCAATAAAAAGCATTTGTCCTAATCAATTTGATGAGAAATAAGTTAATAACATATATGACGAGTAATTTTCAAAAAAATCAACGTGAATAAACAAAATCCTTGTATAAATACTCTGCTTCACGACACACAAAACACAAAACGCGGCTGAAAACAGTTCAAGTGCAGATCAAGATTCGGCGGTCTGCCCAAGTTCCTTGATTCTTCCTTTGGACATATCATGCTTGGTCGACTCGATTTAAGTTATTAAGCACACAAGCTACTTACGAAACATACACTGTTTTACCCATTAGTGTTGAACTTCATAAGACTATATAACCAGTATGGGGCCAAGGGCTTACGAGGAACTTGACCGTGGTGCACTATATGCTGTAAAGATGCTTAGGCTAAACTGTCATATGCGAGCTATAGCGACAGTCTAATGCACACGAGGCAATTGAGCACGGTGTATTTCGCTCTGAAGTAGAAATGTGAGTTGAAGCGCCGAGTCTCGACTTTCCCACTTTACCTGTTCCTTTTCAAAGTTATGGAAAATTGGCGATGCAACTTTGCTCTGTCCGATTTTTTTGCCCGTTTGCGTCTTTAAACTTTTCGACTTTGAAATTGATAATGTAACAAAGTCGCAAAGTCGTAACTCGGTGCCGCAACGCCTCGCTCTGAGTAAGCTGCTAACGGAATAGAAAATTAAATTTAAATGACTTTTCTTGTGGACTAGAACCATTTTGCAACACTCAAAATTGTTACTAAAACCAAATATTTTTTAAAGACGTATAGGTATACCAAAATCTTTAAGCAACATATTTAAAGTCGTTGCTCCAGATTTAACGTTTGACTAAAATCATTTTGACACTTGATTTAAGCTTTCGCTGAGGGGGAGGTGGTGAAATCAACGGGGTAGAATTAACTCAGAAGTTGTTCTCAGTAGGGGCACTAGACTAGAGTTCTCGAAAACGGGTCCCATCCCTCCTGGTTTCTTAGAAATTAGGAAAATGAGACACACATTTGGGTAACGAGACTGAATATACCCCACCCACCTTGTGTCCCGTACGTTGGTATGTGACGTCATCATCTGGTTTTCAGTTTGCACATCCATTTGGCGCCTCACACCCGCCAAGGCTCTACGTTACGGGCGCGTGAGCCGGAAAATGCTGAAGTAACTGCCCCGTAAATCTATAGCATTGTGTTCTGGCAAATAAAAGACTTCGTATGGGATGGACTTCAGAAAATATTGCCAACAAATGATGGCGGTCTTTCTCATGCGTGGCATTGATATATTCCCTTCAATATAGCTTTCTTCAATTGCTCAATTTGCTAATTCATTTGGCAGAGGAAGAAGACACATTTCACAGGGACTCTAGCAATGCCTTTGATTGCAGGACGTGCCGCAACTGAGAAAACCTTCAATAACGGGAACAAACAGTTCTAGTCAATTTCATTTTGTGAATCTGTCTTACCAGCTGCATTTGTCAGAAATATTTAAACACGACAATAAAATAAAAGGAAATGGAAATCAATAAGTGATACGAACAATTATTTGATCCTAAAAAGTGTCCATGTGTTTAATTGAATTAAATTTCTTGTATTTTCCCGACCCGTAATTACGTTCTTTTGTCTGAAAAATATCCATGTGAAGTTTACGCGCTGAATTGTATTTAAATTGAGGAAAGAGAACGAAAAAATGATTTAGCATATAACTTACTGATAACGTATAAGTATATTCACTTAATAAATTCAGTTCCAATGATGCTCAACGGAACAATTTTAGTAAAATACAAAGTACTAAATTTCCATTATATGAGCCATTTCCTTTATCACTGACGTTCTGCTACCAGGCCCCCTCAGGGGGCGTAGGATAGGCCATAGGCAACAGGGTTAGGTTGGTTAGGTTTGTCTATCCTATGCTAGGAGAAGTAGCGTCCCCAGGGGGACATTGTTAGGTTACCTCAGCTATATCGAGGCCTTCGGGACTTGTATCCATTTCCATGCCTTCTCCGTGATTATTCTTTATCTTTTCTTCCTTTACCTTCTTACCTTGCTTATGTGATCTATGCGCAGGGGATCTTGTATGGGAACACACCTTGTGCATAGATTCCTCGTTCTCCTAGGTGCATACTAAATGTTTCCTACTCTTTCGGTGCGAGATAGTCTGAGTTACTGAAGAGATGCTATCCCTACTACTATTACTACTCTGCTGCAAGGCAATAATCTAATACGAGCATACTAAGCAGGATTGCTATACATGTACTCCTCCGTAGATGTATGTCAATCTTGTTTTGATAGAACTTAATTTATTGAAGTTCACAATTTTTGGTTTGTATCATTAAAAGGCTACGACATTAATCGAGTACTAAGACATATTTAAAACATTACGCCATATATCAATGAATAAGTCATGTATCATGGACGATGACATACATCGAGGCCTTCGACATAATCAAGAACTGCGCCATATTTCAAGGACGACGACTTATATCAAGGATTAAGACATATATCAAGAACTACGCCATATATCAAGGACGATGACATATATCGAGCAGTCACTTCTAGTGCGATCTTTTGAGTTACCGGTCTCGTCCCCGTTACCGTTATACAGTTAGATTGAGCGTTATACAAAATAACTCTTTGTTTTAGGAAATTCGAACGCTTTCGAAATTTGAGATGAGACTCTTCTGCCCAGTAAGGCTAAACGAAAGCCGACTCTTGATTTCATTTGTCGTACTGAAATAATATGTCTCTTTAGCTAACAAATTTTTACGATCAGTCAGTGTTGATACTAAACACTATTCAATTTTGAATAGTTTTGCAGATGTGTTAGCTTACATAACAGTACTTTAGATAGTTAAAAAGAAATTTGTAACAGAACTTTTGTGTCACCCTGTATCGAAAACTACGTCATACATCGAGGACTACGGCATACATCGAGAACTACGACATACATAGAGAACTACGACATACATAGAGAACTACGACATACATCGAGGACTACGACATACATCGAGGACTACGACATACATCGAGTACTAGGCAAACAACGCGGACTATGATGTGCATAAAGGACTATGATATACATTGAGGACCACCTGTAGCATGTTTCTCGGTTCACAAGAGAAAATCATAGTGATAAATTAACTATGCGTTCGATTCTGAGCGATTTGCGAAATCAATAAGGTATCTGATGCAGTGGTCTCCAAACTACGGCCCGCGGGCAACATCTGGCCCGCCAGTGTGCCCAGTAGTAATCAAACTAACGAATTTAGCAAGTGTATGTTCGCTCGGGCGTAAACTCGCCGACTATTCTAAAAGTCATTGATAATGATAGAAAAATTAAAACTGTTGTAGGCCTTGGAGCTTACTGGAGTAATCAGCACACGGTCCTAAGGCTGTAAAGTTTGGAGACCACTGGGTCATAATATTTAGGACATTAGTGGTTCTTTCAACTTCCGTTTAGGTCAAGGAGCCAAAATTTTACGAGAAGGAACCTTGAAGTTTTAGCAAAACTTTAAGTGGAGGTACTTTTTTCAAAAATGATTCCTTAATTTACGAGAAGTCACGCATGAAAAGCATCGTAGCGATTTCTTAGCTGTCGCCCACATTTCAGTGTCACTGAGACGTCGTAAGGCTTAAAAGTGATTCTAATGCCAATTCTCAACTATTCTCTTCAGAATATCCTCAATTCATTTAATTAACCTTTCCACTTTCATCATCATTCGGTTCCGACCTTACTATTTTATAAATTAATATTGCTCTACCTCTCCTGTAAGTACATAATTTATTTTTCCAACTATACTTCTTATTCTTCTGCTAGAAGCCTCTCATCGCCTACAACTCGTACGCTCAGTAAAACGGTGATTTTCTGTGCTTCAAAGGGCCAAAGACAGCAACTGCCGTCACGTGACATTTTGTCAGCCCTAGGTGCACCGCGATGTTCGAGTGACCGCAAACACTTGAGCATTTTGTTGGTGTGTCTCAAAGCCCCTCAACTGATGTATTTCACAGTCATTATGCACGGAGATTGCTTGAATGAAGTGCGCTTATTCTGTTTATTATAAAAGATGAAGTCTTCGTTAAGCAAACATGTTTTGGTTTTCGAAGTCTCTTTGTTTCACAAAGTGTAGATGTTTTATTCAGACTTCTAAACTGCACGGCACACTTTATCACAAGACGGGGTTTTCCAAGATTTTTAGCATAAGATACAACACCGAAGTGAACTTCAAAGCAAAAACGTTTCCTACTCAGGGTAATATTCCTATAAATTTTCATGGTGATTGATGTCGTACATACAAATTTATATCTATTTATGTCTTATGCTTGTTTTTTTTAAATGTCAAGTTTTATTGCAAGTGTGAGGATATGCCAATGAAACGACGTTTGCCATAACAGGAAACGACGGATTGTCCAAGGCTTTGCAAATGGTGTCCGTGTAGTGGATATAGCCAGAGAAACGGGAAGGGACGCAAGAGCATTAAGCGCAAGTGTAAGGAACCGGATCACCCAGGATAGAAAAGACATAGGGAAGAGAAAAAACAGAAGTCTGAGAGAGTGACATGCGGAAATTACGTGCGCAGGTAAAGAGCAATCATGGTAGCAGCAGGTAAAGAGCCAGTACACCAGTGCTGCAATATTTCAAGGCTTGAACCGGCATCCAGAAACACCCGGCGAAGGATTCCCAAAGAGGTGGAAAAGAGTGTGAATCCCAACTCCACACCCCTCTTAACACGTTGACTCCGAAATGGGTCATATATGGTACAAGCGATCATCTAACCTAACCTAATGTAACAATAGTACTATCATGTATAAATACGAATTTTCGAGTTTCCTTTAAAATTTATGTTTATCAATCGAATAAGCTAGTTCTGATTAGAAAGAAAATTAATAGAGTAACCAAATTTCTGAAACCAAAATCCTTCATTTTTAAATTCACAGCAGAGATATTTGTCGGCATGTAATTTTACCTGTGTGGAGAATCGGAGTCAACCTGTTAAAGCATATCCCGCAAGGAGAAGCGCATTATCTGGGACTAAAAAACGCATGAAAACAATATTTCGCATTGCCCTCACAACGGATGAGGTCCGAACTGCTTTGGGTGGTCCTGATGAATGAGCGAAAGTGAGGATACTTCATCGGGACTCTCGTCTCTATCGATTTCGGCATCAACAAGTTGGTGGTGAGGTGATGTTTTGGGCGGGGATCAATAGTAACGAAACGGTAGGACCATTTTAGTGTCAGATGGTGATAAGAAAATCAGTAAAACCTACACACGGTTTCTGAACGAACACTTGTCACTACGGGTAGATCACCTGGCACTAGTTGCAGACATCAGCTAATATTCAACCATTGTAATGCTACATCGTAGTTAGCCAAGGGTACCTCTTCATTTCTGAATACTCTGGCCATCGAAGAAGAACATCTCAGGACTTGGCCTCAAGCTTCACCGGTCCTGAGCCCTATCGAACAACTCCGGTCCATTTTGGAACGAAAGGTTCTTGAGGGAGATACCCAGCTTATGTCGAAGGAGACCCAGCGAAAAATAATCAAACTGTTTCTGGATCCATAACAACTGCCCTTAATTAAAAACTGTCGATTAAAAGATTCCGTGGACACAAGACAATTTAATGAGATATCGAAGCATGGTAATTACGTTGACATATAATGTGGTCACTTCTGATTTAGCACGATTTTGTATCTTTTATTTTGCCTGTATTGTTTCATTTTGCACTTGGAATAAAGAGCGACACATTAGAAAACGAAACAAAGCACATTTATTAATATAACTTTGTATACAGGGCATCAATCGGGTTTAAAATTTGCAGGAATATCACTCTTATATAGTAGGACCCTTCTCCAAGTAGAAGGTTACATCGATACTCTATCTTATACTAAAAATGTTTAAAAAACCCAGCTTGCAATAAACCGTGACACGCAGTTTACAAATACAGATGATATGCTCAGTTCTTTTAATTTTTAACTATCGAATAGTTGACCCTTTGATTAATTTTCTCCAGTTTTGAACAGTTTTGTGATGAAGAACCACCAGCGATTTTCGTAGGAAAACAAAATAAAAAATTATGCTTCATCGACTGAATTGTGCTACTGGAGAAACTGATGCGTGTGAGAAATATTTGCACCAATACTATGTGTGTGACAACTTTTCCTGTAAATACTTTCAAAATTTATGCCGAAATTTGTGAAGAATATTATGGCTCCTTTGAAAATTGACTCGAATGAACAAAAACTTATTTCTCTGCCAATTAAACAATACTCTTTACTACTACTTCGCTTTCGGAAACTTGTGTAAGTATGAAAACCGTCTGAATATTCAAGAATTCTTATCCATGGACAGGGATCAATTTATAGCGAGATCAAAAGTATTTTAATTAATCCACTCGTATAAGAATACATTGATTGTTTTAATCTGAAATGTTGTTATGTACACAACTTTGTGAATAATTAGAGTCATTCAAAAGGTTGAGTAAATGTTTGTTAGTTGATACTATCAGCCTGAAGACTCAAATTTGAAATAAATCAAATTTTTCGCTTGTTAAAATTATTACCATCATAAATCATACGTGCACACTCGTTTTGAATTTCATATACCAAATATGTGCACGTACATTGTGAATCACGCTGCTGCGTAGCTCATTGTTGTATATTTCTAGCTATTTGTAATTGATGGAAATTCTTTTAAATTTTATGACACACCCGTAATATATGGCAACACTTTTATTATTCTTTGCAGAATGTTTCATAACCTCTGTCAAGTGGGCAACACTCAATCTGATGTTAGACCGTTTCACACTACCAGCTGCTCGGTAAATTAGCGATCATGGTGAATGTTAAAGATCTCACGCCGGGTAAAAAACGTGCTTTCATGGAAGAAAGGGTTGGAGGAACCTCTGACAAGGTGATAGTCTCTTCTATCGATTGCCATGTTGATGCAGTAAAGCTTCAGTTAGCGAATCTGTCACCAAAGAAGACTCGGTCGGATACTGGCGTCCTGAAAACGGTCACGGACCGAGACCTTTATAAAGTTAACAGGTGAGTGTTCCAAAAACCTATGCTGACATCCAGAACAGCTTGTGAACAAACTAACGTGTGGGAAGTTTCGAAATAATCTCGATGCTAATTACTCAGAGGATTGAAGGTATGGAAACAAACATTTTACACAAAAAAAGAAATCCTTTGACGCCACGACACAAAGTATTGCGGTTGAAATAAGCTGGAGAGTACATGATGACTGATATTAAGCTGGCTATATTCACTGATGAGAAGACAGCACCTAGCGATGGCTCTGATGGATGAGAGTTTAGGTCGCAAACGCCCAAGAGCGTTATTGTCGTATTCGTCACCAACACGGCGGAGAAGTTTTAATGATTTAGGCGGGAATAACTGGAAATGAACTCAATGGTCTTTATTGAGTGCACAATAGAATAACGGTTGTATCTGTATCCTTTTGCCAGTTTCTTGAGTTAAATTTGTCCCCGTGGTTGGCAAACGTGCCTTTGCAAAAGCTCCAAAGGTTAGTGTTTCAGCACGATGATGAACCGCCTCACTTTGCAATAGCTACGCAAGAGTTCTTAAGTAAGGCTCATTGGTGACCGTTTGATAGTGTGGCCACACATCCCTCCCGATTTGAACCCAATTGAGGAGCTTCGAGTGCTCCTGAAGCAGGACATGTACAAAGATTGAAGATAGTTCACTTTAAGGGTAGATTTGCGGAGAGCAACCTAGACGTTAAACATCAATTTACCTAGATCTCAAATTTAATAAATTGCCTGAATCAATTAATAAGCTAATTATGAACGTTATTCAAAAAGAAAGATCGTTAGTGAAGTACTTAATATTTATTTAATTTTCCGACATGAATATACCATACATAAAATCAAACTTAAACATTATAAACCCTTTTTAATGCGAAATAGTAAAAAATCATGGCTTTTAAATGCTTACGCTAATAGTGCGGCATGGTCCCATGTCGCACTAAGGCTTATTAACTTGTCTAAAAGGTAACGGAATGTTTTGAAACAAGAATGAAAGTTTTGCGATATGATTTCCCGAGTATCAAACAAGTTATAAATAGTTTTTCAAATAAAAATAGCTGAAAATATAAAATATTTGTTATGCTTATATCGAGGCTCCAGTGTGTGAACATTTATGTTATTCATTACTGTACTGCATGCATCTGCAAAACTTCTATGACAATTCTCTCAAACTGCAGTGATCTCTTCAACGATGGATTGTTCTGAGATCTTTTGACAGCGTAAGTATCGTTTCCTACAGAATAGCTGGATATCTTAATAGTCAATGAGAAACTAATCATCTTTTACATCTATTCTTAATGGTGCATTTAGTCCTTTTCCTTTATCATTTTCTAACTAACCGTTGAAAGTTAGTTATGCAATTTTTGTTCATGTATTCTAATTTATGTTCTTTCATTTCGTAATTTATGTTATATATTTCAGTTGATAATGGGACTTTCCCCGAAACCTCCACATAAAATGTTTAGAATTTTATTCTTCAATTCTGTTTTTCTAACAATTTGACTAATTGGGCATCGAAGATGAACTAGTCGAAAAGTTCTATAGCGATGAACCCAATTCAAATCTTGTGGAACATTCTCGAACAATTTGCTTATCAAATGGACGTAAATTTCGACAAAAAAACATGCGGAAGGCAATATTTAATTTATTTCGGACAATAACATCGATTTAAATAAGAAAAATTACAACTTCCGTAAATCAACGTCTCGTCCAAGCATACTGAAAGGAAGGATCATATATTACTCACTACTCCTAATTACTTAACTATCACTTATTTGTTCAATCTTGTCTTATTGTTTTAACTTAGCGTACTTCGTGTATTGCATGCATCCTATATAATATAAAACGAAGCATATGAAATAGTAACGCATTGATTCAGATGGGCTTAGATCACACTTTGCTAACAGCGTGATGCAGTGCCATTCGGCGAAATTCAAGCAGATGGCCTTTGTTTCTTAGAACGGAGATGGAACTTTACAATTATTGCACTGCTCGCTATAAATCTATAATAAACATTCTTAAAATTTTTCATTAAATTCCATGAAGAGGCCTTTGAATAAATAGTAGACAAGTCATCGCGTTAATTAATTTGATCATAACTGTAAAGTCATACTGTACCCATACTATGTAATTTTGCTGCGATGTTGGGTATTTCATCAAACGGCAGGTTCAGCACCTTGTGAATGGACATGAGTTAAAGGCCATACTTACATATGTAGAGTGACAAAACTAATTAATGAGAACAGAATTATTCACTGCATTTAGGAGAAATTGTAAGACGTCTTGTGCTGTGTAACCGAGATCTTTAGTCTGTAAATTTAGGTCGTCGGATTATTAAATAGAGCCCTGACCCATGTAACTCTGTACCTTCACTGTGGTATTAATTCAGTGTAGGCTTACTTTTTAAAATGTGAAAGGGCTCTACAATTAATCCGTCGATAAAACTGGACCCATGCCCTGCGATGGAAAATTTATCAACGGTAATGTTGGAGCCACAGTGAACAGTGTGGGTGTGGATTTAGGAATGAGGAGGCAGGACCAATGGTTACTTGCAATTGAAATTTTTTAAATGGAAAATTATCGTGACGCAAGTTGAATAGCAATAGATTCTATAATGTTAAAAAGATAGTGATTTTTAATAGTTCATTGCAGATGCTTGCACAACGTTCGTGCGATAACTAACTCTCTGATGTGCTGCGATCCTCTGTCTTAATGTATGGCCGGTACAACCGACGAACTTGTCGTGGCCGAAGCACATTGGCCACAACTACATATCTTCACTTTCTCTTATTAGTTCATTCTTCTTGTTGGTTTTGACTCAGTGTAGTTAGTTTATAGTCTGCATTCATTCCTATGGTCTCCGAAGTAAACGAATGTCTTAAAAAGCTTATGGTTCGGTACATGTGAGTTTTCTTTAAACTTCGCCTATAATTAAGGTGACACAGCACCGTACGGTGAAATTTGAGCAGCTGGCCGTAGTCTCTGATATTGAGCGTAGAACTTTACAATTATAGCACTGCTCTTACAGAAATCAACCGCAAACATTTTGTTATATTCTCGTCAAATTGCATTGAATGACTTTTGAACAAATCATTGAAATCTCACCTCAATAGTTTGATGGCAGAGTGATCATAAGCGTATTTTTCGAGAAATGTGCAGGGAACTATGCGATTTCAAATGTTCTTTTAATATGCTCTCTGAAATATTTAAAAGGGAAAAGTAATAGCAGCATCCAAACTGTTTAGGATGCCTTGGTTTACAGAGCGTAGCCCAATTAATGATTGAGACTCACCGCGAGACTCCCGAATTAATGTGTTCATAAACACTCGCTTTATTGTTCCGTGATAATTTCCCTGATGAGACTTTGGGGACAAAAAAGGCAACTCAGCTCAAATGTTGCGTGATTTCCTTTACTCAGGACGCATGCGAGTAGTGATCGTATCGCCCGCACACGGTTAGACTCGCTCCGCAGGAGGAATTCAACTCCGCTCATAATTTTATTTTACTCCTAATCGTGCATGAACAATAGCCTTTTATTTTAGGATAAAATGAAAAATGTAAAGTGTCAAAAGAGACTGAGATTCTCCTGGGATGATAGTGGAACACCACATCAGCAATGGTGAAACACTACCTCTGGGATGGTGGAACACCACCTCGCTAATGGTGGAACACCAGCCGGATAATGTCGCTAAGCCGGATAAACGAGCTACAGCGACATAAATTCAGAATAGAATATTCTCACCAGCCAGTGTAATAGTCTATCCTAAAAACATTGATGGCTAATCACTTTTTGGCAGCAGTCTTTTTTGCAAAGGGGCTCATAGATTTTCGTGTTTTCATTACTGAAAGGTTTACACCTTCCGCGCTGTACGTTTGTAATATTTGATGCAACATTTGAAAATGCGTGAGTCCCATGGCGAACTGCTAGCGTGATGGCCTCGTAACCGAGAGGAATCTGGTTCAAATTTCAGCTCAGTCGAGGCATTTTCACATAAACAGGGAGTACTTCCCTTTTATGAGGAAGTTTGAACCACACATTCTTCACATCCCTCACCACGCCAGAAGTTGTAAGGCATTAAAAACCCAACAGTAAGACGTGTTGGAATTAATAAAGGTTCTTTTTTATAACAGTTTGCACCATCGCAGGCCTAAAAATTCGAGTGCCGTATAAGCTTACGAAAATATTTCCTGTAATGATAACGTTAAATAACTGTTCGCAGTAGCTCACCGAAGGAGTATACTTTGTTTCTGTAACCAGTAGTGACTATAAACAATATTATCGGTCGTCTATGAGAGATTAAATTATGCACTATTCTAACATTACTATTTTTATATAACTAATACTTCATTCATATATGGGACTACTCTGCATCCATTTATGATTTTATTCTATATTCATGTTTTATTATTTAGCTAGAAATCATGAGGAGTACTTCCCTTTCAATTTTGGATTTCGTTGAATCTGAGTACTTAATTGCACGTCCTGAGCACGGTGTTGAAATGTTCCAGCACTCGCACAGCAAATACGACAGTCAATTTATGGGACTAGAGCGAGCTAACGATCGTTTCAACATCAAGCCATGAACTTGGTCAGAGCTGAGGAAACAGTCCTCGGGCGTGTGGTGGCGGTGCTGCTTTTAAACAATTCCATTTGATGCTCTTGGCTTTTTTGAGGCGGTAGAGAAGGAAAAATTTGGCCGGACCGTCGGTAGGCTGGAGACGTCTCTTAAACATGGCCAAAGCTGCGTGAAATTATGCAAACGAGCTCAGAGTTGTGACAGAGAGCGAAGCTGTGTGTGTTGATCGTCCCGAGACATGCTTCGTAGCGGTCGCTTTGCCGCTCGCGCTTGCTAAAAAGCATTATGTGCCCAGGAAGCCTACTTTCAGGTCACGCTCGGTAACGAGCAGTTGTAGTACAGTGATGTTGACATTAGTGTATATTTTTGGTAAGTAGGCTAACACAACCTGAGAAAAAACTCACAGCATAATGTAGACATGCTTGCTGTTTAAGTTGCATAGTAGGCCCGCTGTTACTAATGTATACTAACTGCCCGATGATTAGCGAGACTGTTGACTAGGCAACGCTTTACTTCTTTCACGGACTCGAACGCCATGCGACAGTTAGCGATGGAACTTGCCGCGGTTGACGCTCGACTCACGGCACTTGCATCAGTGTTCTAAGGGTCATGAATTGCCATGTTTACCGTTATTAGAGAGCGCAAAAGATGGGCGCTACCATGGCGCTCTGAAAGGCAGGCTCAGTATATTTCCTCTTAAACTCTTCACCGGATCCCAGAGAAGGAGAAAAGCTGCAGTTGCAGTAAGTGCACTCGCACAAGAAGGCGAAGGCAAGAAGTCCACCAAGGTAAACATCTGACTAGATAATATCCTACGTGTCTATTTCAGTGATATTTCAACATACGAAGTAGTTCTAATGCAGCCCTGCCATAGTCGAATTGTCGAGAATCGTAAGATGTTGTTATGATTAACCATATGCTGAAATTATTGCTTATTTACCTTCGCTGCCGTTTTGAACATTAGTGAGTAAATCCTCCTTTGAAAATTACTTCTTGGGTTGTGTTGAATATCAACGGCTGTAATAAGAAGCCTGCAATGAAATGAAACTGCCGCATTGATGTAAAGTTTTCTTATAATGAAATTGATTCAATTCCATTGTATATCTTTTCATCGGGTGAAATACAAGAAGAAACGAAGAGTATGCAAAATTATTTGCAGTTCGACAATATCTAGCGATCAGAACCTGGCACTGAGTTTTGAGTTCGCTGCTGGTTTCTCGCTGTGAGGTGCGCGTCTATTTTAGTGCGAAACACGTGCGACAAAACTACGGAAAAATCTTAAAAAGAAAAGACATCATAAAATTTTCGAGAAGCTTCTAAGGAAATGGATAGAGATCATGGAGGGTTTAAGCATAGTGGTGGCATTTTTTAGTGCTCTATAGTAAACAGCTGTTTACAAGTGGATTGAATAATTTCGAAGTGTTGGAGAAAATTTGAAAGGTACATTCATAATTGCATAACGCGTGTAAAATGAAAGAATACATCACTCTTTCATTCTATCAAATTTTGAGGCTCCTATGGAAATATGTCCCTCACTAGAAGTCCTTGCACTATTTGTTATGAATTCCTTACGCCTCGCGTTAGTTGAAAATAGTTCCCGGTGTCGCCCGAGGCAGGAATGCGACAGAAATTAGGCCCTGAGAAAGAAATGACAAGATATCACAGTAGTCGATATGAAATAACAAATTAGTTAACTTGATTGAATTTTGCAAGATGCGTATTTTTTTCTCGAAACTAAATGAACTGAATATAGGAAGGCTCTTAACTATTCACGAGGCTTGTATTCGTAGATTGCGCTGTTATGCCTTCACACAAGTGTAAGATTTAGTACTTATAGGTTGGTTTCATGTTTACGGTACTCGTATAATTAATTCTTTACTAAAAAAAGGAATATGGGTTCTCCTCAATGAGGCTTCAATGAACATGCCAATCATTAACTATGTAAGTTTGCCACTGTTCAAAAAAGACTCAGGTATACTGGGTCATGTTTTTAATTGTGATATGTCGCACGTGGCCGTGAGTGAGAAGATTATGCTGAATCAAGTAGAGAATCCACAGACCACCATTGTGCTCTCTTCCGTCAGTTCTTCATACCTGCACGTAACGTAACGAGAAGGAAGAAATCTCTCCACCGTCTGCGTAATCTTTACGGAATGTGAGTTTAATTTTGTAGAGAAACATGATAATTTTAAGAATACGCTAAAAAATGTTCAGAGGGTTACATTACTTCATTTATTACACGATACCAATTTAGCATACCAACGACCAATGTGACAGAGAACTGGACAAGGTGAATAAACGCAAAGAAATTTAATTTACTTGAAATATGATTAACGTATTCCGAGCGTTTTCGACTATAATTTAATACTGGAATTTTNATATATATATATATATATATATATATAGATATTAAAATGAACAACAGATGAGACAAATGAATGAATTTTTTTACCTAGCTGTATCTAAGGATTCGTACGCTAGTAGAGGCATTCAAAAGTTTCTGTAATGTAACCATAATACTCCATATCAAAAATTCTTGGGCTACAAGCCTATGTAAATTGTTTTGATATCATTTTCGCAGGCTAAATAAAACTGCGACCGAACATAAAATGTTGAATTTTTACTGAATTTTTTTTTTATACTTCCCATCCTAGATATATAGCTGGGGTATACACAGAGGGAAAACAGGGCGTGATATCTGTCCAAAAATGACACAATAAAATGTGACAACGCTGCTTGTAAATGGGAAATAAAAGCGTTTGAATCAACGCCTCCGAACTGTGCTGACAAATGTTGACGAAAGTGCACTGTTAGAAACCTGTTTTGTGATATTGCTACCAGAAAAACTACATGTAAATTGCTACATACATCGATACTTCGTATGTATGAAATGCATACTTCGTGCTCGTAACAAAGCATGTTGAAATTTCTAAAATGAATCTAAATATAACAGTAAAAAAGATTACAATCACTGCTAGGACACTATCGTAAATCCTTCTTAGTTATCCTAATCACAGCCCATTTCAACACGTTTTTCTAAAGCCAATACTGTACTCGTAGAATTAATTTACAATGATTGTCTATGAAACCAAATTCATGTATGTTTGTGATGCTACTAATGAAATGTATCAATTTCCATAAAGAGCATGATAGTGGGCTTGGAATTCAATGCTTTGTGTGGGGCACAAAAACTAGTTCATTTTATCACATTCATAGGTTTCGTTGACAGGAAGGAGACTAAATAATGTAGACACCTCTGAACAAAAGGCACATTTGCTTAGTTTTTTTCGCATTCGCAGCCAGATGTACTCGGGTTACCATTTGTAATTATTTATCATTTGAGGGCGTGATCCTTCATCTCAATGATTCCCAATTTCTAAATATTAAACAACGTAGACATACAGAAACAGGACACACAGGGGAGACAGACTATGTAAGTAGTATAGACAATTGCCGGTCTTCGCACAATTCGAA
>VOMN01102773.1:0-27229 GCA_014899125.1 Orchestia grillus
TTGTTGTGATCTGTTACCTCAGTGACACGTGGGTAGTAACACAAGAATAGGAAACTTTTGAAGGTTGTGCCAATTAGGGTAAATTTCCATCAAAGGTTCATCATCACTATCATTCCCAGTTTATAATCGCTACGCACACTGAAGTCAGTGGCATCAGCTATTCATAATTATAGTCTTACAATGCTGCGTTGTCCTACCAACCATTTACTCGTATGTTATGCTATGTTGTGCGTTATTACCATGGTTGCATGCAATTCGTGATTTACCTGACAGGCAAAGGTCTGAATCCCAGCCAAGTTCTTATGAATCGCAGGTCCTGCGATGAGAAGAACATGAATATTTGAACATGTCAGCATCCTCGTAAGGGGTTTTGAAACTCGAATTGGGAATGAAGCCACAAGAAGTAACAGAACTTCCGAAATTCCATTCCTTTTCTCCAAAAAATGCAGATAAACTTTATGGGGTACGTCCTTAGAATCAGTTATATCTGCTCCAGATGATGCTACGAGGCATTGAGGACTAGACTATCATTTTGGGAAGCCACTTAATATCGCCAGTTAGCATTATATTCATATATACTAACTATAGCAGTGCGAGTATCAGTAAGTTGCGAATGCACGACAGAGAACGGCCATCGAAATTAATAGCGTGAAAACATAATTACAAATTTATCGCTCAATAAATCATTCGCGTAAACCTTTATTATGACACAATCTTGCCCAGCACGAGAGTGCCAGGGAGAACAAAGAAAAAAAAAGCTTCAGTATCTGCAATTACGAAGCTCTGTGCTCCTCAGGCGGAGCGCTCGGTGGGTCACACCCACATAAGAGCAAAGCATACGTCTAAAACTTTAATGCATTAGCACCAAGCATCACGATTTCACAACGTTTGAAATAGTGGATAGCTGCGTTTAAAACATCGCACAGACGGAGCGACTGCTGAGAGCGACGATTTTGATGCGCCGCTGATCATTATGAAGCTAATGACAAGTTGATAACATTGTTTCCTAATGTTTCTTCATCAACACCACAGTATTGAAGCCTATATTTTTATTTCAGTCAGATTATACTTCAGGTATTGAAAAGTCAAACCAGTGAAGGTCCCTGTCATCGGTAGCGTTCCCATAATTTTCGATAGCCTACAACACACGAATGTGCGATTTTTCAAGCCTCTCTCTCCTTTGTGTTCAATTTTAACTTCCGGTGCGCTTAGTGAAATGAAGAGCTTGTAGCTTTGGGTACGTCTACATGTCCTAATGAGAATGCGCCAAGACTCTAAGCATTCATATTAATCATTAAGATAATTTTTCTTCACCGCAGCTGTCATCCAGCCATCCACAAGTCCAAGGAGTGCTGGTTTCCGAGCCCAAATTAGGCCGAGGCTCAGCTATCGTCACAGCCCTTCGAATAGAATTAATAAAATCTACATACAAGACCTATTCTACAGAGTTACTTCTCTTTTCCGTCCTACAGAATATTTTCCTTCAGCTCATCTATAAAGGGTGTTTTTCTCTGGTCACTGTTTCAAAGTGCGTTCGATTTTCATGCTGAAGCGTACTCTGCGCCACCAAAATAAATTAAAATAGCGTCTTCTTCCCATGGCGAGATAAGAGATTATGTGAAAATGAAAGTGGCAACGTGAGCCTAGAAATTTGCTTAAAGTACGGCGGCATATTATACCCATGAATACGGATCAGAACAGTGACCAATTATTACTAGTTAGTATAAACTTCCGTACCCTCATGAGATGTGATGCAAAGAGAGGGAAGAGAAAGGACTATTTAAAATAGAATAAAAAACCGGGAATCTACGCACAAGGTACAGGTATATTCCCATACAGGATACCCTGCATATAAAAACAGCAAATGGAGAATGAGGAGGAAGAAAAGACAAAGAAGAAAGAGCAAAAAAGTTTTGAAAATTGAAAGAAGCAAAGTAGGCCCGATAGAAGTCCCGAAGTTCATCTACAGAATAGCTGAGGTAACCTAACCGTATTCCCTGTGGTCGCCAGCCCCTGTAGAATACGAGACACACCTAACCCTATTGCCTAGCCTGTATACCCCACGAGGGGCCAACCACCCGGTAACAGGGAAGTACGTGCTGAGGAGGACCCCAGGGTTAGCGTCTTGACCACCGCCATAACCTAACACTATGGAACACAAAGCACATAAGACGGCAGACGTTTTTTTTCTGTCAGTCCTTAACTTCGTAAAAATCGAAGCGTTGCACAACTATCCAGTCAACCTCGTGTTTATTTCTATTGATTGGACCGCAGTGATTGTTCCAATTAAGATTTACGATACTTTTGAGTAGAATCTCTAAAATTCAGAATTTACTTTCATACAGTTACGAACTTTTTCCTGATAAAAGAAGCCACTTTCAAGTAGGACTCAACGAAAAACGAGAGTGAGAATGAAACCATCACGATAATATTCTAGTATATTTGCGATACGAATTTCAACATTAATAATAACTACTGATAATGACGCGTAGTGGTAAAAGTAATGTAATAGTAATGAACATATTTACACAAGCTCCAGAACATTTGTAATTCAATGCAAAAGACACAGCGATACTTTTCAGAGGCAGGAAAACAAGCATAGTTAGTAGATAGGTAGAACTTACAAGAGAGAGGGATGGGTTAGACCGGGTGAGCTCGGCTAACGGATTCCCGTAGCACCAAAATGTTGTGGCTATGATACAGAAGGCCATGGCGGTTCTTCCCTGTCACACTCCCTCGTTTGGCCTAATTAAATCAATGAATGGAAGCAAAATTCCAAACACGCTTTTGTTCGTTCCGTTCTGCATAAAAAATTGCGTTTGATCGTTTAAATAGAACAGCTAGCACAGCTCGATACATTGAAAATGAATATTATGCATAGCTTAAGGGTTGTTTTTCGACAAGATGTTCGTGTTTACTAACGTTCAGGACTCAATTCTCCTCTCACTACGGTTGGTAGAGCTTGCTACAGTGCGCTGAGAAGGCAGTGAGAGCATCTCCATGAGTTAAATAACGGACGAGATACAGAGAAAGAAATTCCTAATACAACACTCCCGCAATAAATCGATCACTTCACACGACTGATAAATGTAGCTAACATAAAGCGGAGTGATGTGGAGCGAGTTGCGTGACACGTACTTCTTGTGCACTAACAAAAGTATAAAAAACAGCACACCTCCTAAATGGACTTCAGCAATCGCACGTACTGTCAGACCAATGATCAGTTCCCATGACATATTGCCTCTGGCTCTAACCATAATGCTCTAAGAAAAAGGTTCCTCGGAGTGAGCCAGCACAAGTGAACCTCGTCAGCAACGAGTAACCGGTACTCCAAGACCGTTAAGTACAAAGCCGCCTGGATTTAGAGTTCAGGCGCAGCTCAAGTCCCACATTCGAGCCGCCATTTCAGGGCCAACGGGGGGAGGGTGACAGAGAAGCTCCCAGCATCACCAACGAGATAAGTCACTGCAGAAGATGCAACTCTGACGCGCAAGTGCCCTTAAAACTAACGTAACGCACAAGTACACAAAATAGATAGTTCGTTCCATTATTAGAGTACGCAGGCACGGAGCTCACACGGCACTATTTGGCCTCTAAGGTTCATAGTTCATAAAAATTGCACTCATAACCAAGACATGAATGCGATCTTCGTCGACTTCACTGACACGCAGCAAATTAACATTTTGTTCGCACACCTGTGACACTTATAATTACTGTTATTTTCCTTGGTTAACCACCAGGCCTTCAAGCACTGGTGCTTGAACAACATCGCTACGTTAAGAACTGAAACAAAATTTCACACTACAACCAATCTGTACATAGTGACCTTGAGAAGAAAAAACGAACGAGATGACATGACCGGCACCCAAGAAAGCAATAAAATTTACCGCATCGAGGTGCCGCTCGCTCCTCCAACTTTGAATATGTGCACCCATGAATATAAAACAATTACACGTCCAGCATTTGAAGATTTGGAATCAGAGAGTTGCTAGCTGAATATATACAAACAGCACGACAGTTCGAACATGAAACTTATCAATCATCCACGATCATAATCTTCGCTTTCGAAAATCGGCCCGAAAATGGATGACAAGTGGGCGAATTTTCAAATATTACACGGGAACTCAAGAAATACGACTCCAAAGTCAGATAACTATATTTAGCCCAATCGGGAAAAAATAAAGACGGATATTGCATTTTTCTCGTGCGATGGAACAACTATCACTATTACAAAATATCAATGACTCCACAGATTTCTTTTCGCAGCGGTTTAACAAATTCCTGATAACACACCTATTAAAAATAGGGAGCTGTTTAGGAAACCTTTCCATATTCTTTTACCGCCGAGTTTCCAACACTTCTTCACAGGCCTGCTCCACAGCGCATCTCCCAGCGAGTCTAACAAAATAATATTGAACTGAAGCCACGCACCACACTGAAGTTTCTGCACACTGCAGTTGCCGCGGCCGGTCTTATTTCCGAACTTTTACAGAACACGCAGCTCATCGTCGCCTTGACCATGCGAGAAAATTAATAAAATTGCATCATTAAATTTTTTCAATCGCGTTGAGAAATAATTTAGAACCCTTAAATGCGTTAAGTTTACTTTTCAATCAATTTCGCTAACCTTTTAAAAGTTAGTTGCCAGTACGCCATTTGCATCAGAAAAAATATTTAGAAAGAAAAATAATTTACTGTTACTGCAAGTAACTGCACCTCGTAAATGGGACGGCAAGCAGTCATGAGGTACGAAATTCCTAAACTAAAAAGTAACCTAATTCTATTCCAATTCGATATTTCATTCATAATTTATTCTGATACAAAAATATAGACATGATAATATGAATAAAAGCATCTACTGCAAATTCTCTTTCAACACCATAGTCTGATTCGATTCGGTAATTTGCCATCGCGAGTCGAGGAAGAGGTCACCTTGCACTAATGGGCCAATCAATGGTCAATGGTTGCACTAATGGGCCAATCCGGGCTCAATGCGTACTAGTGACGAATGAAAGAAATTCGATCGTGCTCGTACCAGCGGGCGAGGAGCAAGATTTAAACCTACATACATGCGCCAGCTGCGATCACATAAATTCGGTCCACACTTACTATGGCCGCGAAATTCATCCTTAAAATTAGCACTAAACTCCTTGACATTACTGCGTACCAGCTTAACTGCACAGAGAGAAGGCTGTGGGCAACAGTACATACTTGCGTTATACAGGTATATCGTGGAAACTCGAAAGAAACTGGATGTAAAACAAACAAAAATTATACACTCAATACGTGAGCGTAATCACTGAATTTCAAAGAAACTATGATACACAACATAACGGACCAAACTCTCGTGCGTACAGCTACAAAAAATGTAGTTAACATCAGAAAAATTTAACCACAATAATGGGAGAAAACAAGAAACGCACAAAATATCGGAACGAATAATTGTTGAAAATGAATTCATCAATTGCCACTGAATGCTCTGGCAATGCCAGAGACTTAATGATTTGTGCTTTGAGATATCGGGTGTTATTTTCATAAAACAGATCTCACGGAAATCTAGGTCCCCTTCCACTTTCGATCGCTATATACTTCTTTTATTTCAGTGAGTGCATTTACAATGACAGAAAAAAATCCACTTCCCTCGTAACTCTGTATTTGAGGAATGAATACCGAAACGGCGACACTCGCAAAATCATCCAAACACCATTCGGAGTCATCTCGCATCAGCCCAATAAAATCCAAAAATTTCGCGCCCGCCAGGATGGGAATACATGAGAATATAGATTATTGACTCACGAGAGATCAACATTAATTTGTAGAGTTAGTAATGAAATGAAAACGTTATACGACCGACACCCAATGGGCATCAAAAATTTCATGAAACATGATACGAAGAATAAGCAATTAACTCGAGTATGCACAAACGCACAACACGTACCAAGAATACAGCGACGTAAAATAAGATAGCCTTACTACGAAAACAAACAAATTACAATAGTATAATTGCAGTAATAAAACACAACACTATCTTCACTAGGAAATCAAAATTACATCACTTATGCTTAGGGTTCCTTAGAGATACAAAATTGGAAGCGAAGGATCATAGGTAAAAGTAGTCCTCATGCATCCTACTCAGTCACTCGTCCGAAGGATTTATGAACTCTTGATGATGCTCAAATTCCTGCAGAGGGGCTTCTTTGGCGAGCTGTAAGAGTAAGAGGCGGCACGAATTATTCCAAAAGCCGCTGGTCAAGTGTTAGGCAGACAAAGAAAACTTATCACCATTGAAGGAGCACCTGCAAACTGCACGTCATTCTGCTGACGCCCTGCGACCTCAACAGCTCCACGATCACCTCGTCCATTCGGAGCGCCACTCTTGCTTAGTTCACTACGCTCATTCGTTTCAACATACAGAGGACAATATTGACATATCAACAGGCTACCCTTCTCAATTTTGATCAACCTAAAGGCCACGTACAACAGACTATTACACAGAAAGTTTCCTAGCTAATCCTACTACCTTTTAAAGTGAACAAATGGAAATTTGCAGCACGCCAACACCACACTGGCACCGTTCATAATCTTTGGAAAAGGTAAATTACTAAAGAGAAAATAAGATCTCTCGGATCAACTATATCTACTCCAAAGGTAATGTAGTATCATGGAAAATGGGACTTCGAATAATATATAGAGCAGAATAACACCTGCATAATTAAGAATAAGGAAGTACCATGGGTCAACAAGTTTCAAAAACTCCGACACTCACCATGAGTAAAATGATATAACTAAATTTGCCTACACGTGCCTAACTAGCTCCGAGTACAGTAACGTCTCAAGAATGAAGACAGCAATGCGTAAATAAAATTCCGCATAATTCACCTACTCGAAAAGGACAAATATGTTCCTAACCTTGAGCTATTGGCATTGAGAAAGAATAAAAAACTCGCACATGGAAGACAAAAGAATAAACTTTGCCAATACACATGGTACAGAAATCTACTACAATTATAATTACGTCTCATAAGAAGAGATTTCTTCACAGGCATTTGGACGAACATGAGCGGCCACGATTCCTCGAGGCATTTCGATGTAAGACGAATGTATAAAGCCACCAACCAACAAATTACAATCAATCATTTGTGCTTTCACAGCCGCCGAGTGGCGGCTTTCTTTGATTCTTCATCATTGAGCAAAACAATAATCGTCAACGTAAGTCGTAGCAGAAACTAGCGGATAGTCTAGCGGCAACTGTGGAGCACTGGCTCCTTATAACTGTGCGCTACCTCAACATGTCCTCCGTGGTGCATGGTATATCAAAACTGTGCGCTACCTCAACATGTCCTCCGTGGTGCATGGTATATCAAAACTGCACGCTCTCACAGTACGTTTTCGAGCTTCACGAGGACTTTCACGTGATCCTATGTTTGTTCAACTGCAAGCTAGATCATATATAGAGCGAACAGAGGGAATATAAATAAAGTCTATCTCCAGCGTATTACTATTTTTTTGAAGCAGAGCAAAGATCTCTCGCTATCTAATATGAGAGCTATAGAACATACATCAGTTCTCGTAAAATTATGAAATTCAAAACTGCGACACGAAGAGCCTATGAACTAATATATTATTTAAATTAAATTGAAGTTGATTCGAAGCCCTTCATGAAGCCCGTCGTGCTAATAAATATTAAAATTTGATAGTTCATTCTAAAGATTTTATCGAACTATTAATTCTCATTTGAAACTAACGGTTCAACGCACTATTCCTTCTAGGAACCCAGCCAAATTCGAGGAATGATCACAAATCCCCGTTTTAGAGACAGCTTACGTCATCTGTAAATTATATTCCATTGCTGAACGAATAAAGCACCGCACAAACAATCATCGCCAATAGATAGAAAATGAATGCAAATTCGAATAATAACACTTGAACTGTTTTCTAGCTCAGCACCGCCAAATACGATGAAGATACCAGCAAGATTGAAAAACACGCACCCATCGGTCACGTTCTGAGATGTTCCTCACTTCCCGTCCAATGACATATATTGAAAGTCATTTTTCAACCCGAGTGTGTCCCCATTTGGTTGGGCAAAGCTATGTTACATCGACGTAATTGAATCAATTGCACCTCGCTTCCCTCACGATGAAGACCTAACAATTCCCCATTCAATGAAAAGTGATGAAACTATAGTTACAAAAAGCACTTCAAAAACCCAAATTTGCTATTTTAACCAATGAAAAATGAGGCTGTTTTCTAACAAAAGAACTGTAAAGCACGAAAAGGCAGAATTTATGCATCATCTTCGCTGAACTTTTTATTTCAGCTTGAAGTTTTCTACCCTAAAACTCCTAGTTCATTAGCACATTAATGAGGGACAGCCAATTTTAGAGTTTCTATTGTTATCGTATAGGTACACGTTTTCCTTGCACGAAAGATAGTTTGATCATCCTCCGACGCTCCCTGGTAGCGCTACAGCCCTATTCTAGCGACGCTAAGCGTCAATCCAAGTAAATATTGAATTTTGCTGAGAAAAACTAAGAGCAGTACATGTAGGAAAGCATGAGAATGTAGAAGAACATCGTTAGCGACAGTCATTCTAAATAACACTATATGCTTGATGAGATGAAATTGTTTACTTGAACCTCAAATAAAAAGAGAGATAAATAGATATGGAGGCTAGTATGCGGACGCGTTGGTGGCATCAGCGGCAGACTGTAGCAGAGTGGTGCCGTTGGTGGTGAGGTACGCTCCGTAGAACTCCTCCTGCTCCATCAGCTGCTGCTCGAACTCGTCCTCCAGTTTCTGCCACAATACACGCATTAAAATGGTCCCCTTCAACTATGTGCGACCCCAGAATTAGGACAATTGGCGCACTCAACAAACCTGGGCTGAACACAATGCAGTGACGCTTAAAATTTCGACCAACCCAACCTAGCAACACCAATGCTAGCTAGATCAGATTATATTAATAGAAAATTTAACTTTTTGCCTCTTGAAACTTGGATACTTTAGGAAAAGAAAGTTCAGGGGAAAGGTTATTAATACCCTAAAATAAAATTGGGAATATCCTAAAATGCGTCATTTTCGGCTGATGCAAATGCCTGTTCATTTTCAGTACCAAACTCTGGCGCTACTGAGCAAGGTTTGTTCAGCCAGGAAATAAGTTCCGATGCCAAGATAAAGTGCTCTTATACGATATTTGATAAATAAAACTTTAACCTTGAACAACGTAATGGAATGACACTATGAAAATAAAATCTTCACTTAATTGCATGTATGTTAACATGTAGAAGTCGAAATAGGTATCGCTTAGCTCAAACCGAATGGGGAATAACGAAAAAGTTCAGGACAAATTGTTTTCATACCATTGAATAGAGTTTCACATATACTACCAATAACACGAGATTTCTCAATTTCATCCAACTTGATCGATTGAGTATTAGTTTAATTAAAGCTCCTTATTAACAAGAAATATGACCTAAAGAGAGCGAAGAGACGTAGGACCATTTAGTACGGACTGTAGAAAACGGTGGAATCTATGCACAGTTGTGATCACGTCCCACAGACTTCACTTCTGAGGACCAACCACTGCAAGCCAGTACCTCAAACACGTGCACCCTCCACTCACCTGACCCTTTCAGTACGACTGGTCCACATGGCCGAATATGCCAGTCAAAATTGTTAACGTAAATCTCAATGGATGAAAGGCCCGAGCATCTGCATTCTCATTATCGAACTCGCATAGTACTTTGGTGCCTACTAGAAATAGAGATTCAGTTACAATAGTGACCACAGTCCAAATATTCTTATGCACGATGTGAACATATTTTCAAATCATACATTCAAATTCAATATTATACCACTACAATTCCAGTTCAAGGCAACACGGAAAACCGAACTAACTTAGATAATACAGACCTGCTTGCGAGGTTTGAGATTATTCTTCCACTCCTTGAGTTCCTTCTGGTATTCCTCCTCCTGCGCCTTTAGTTTGAGAGTCTCGTGCTCCATTAGCATCTTGCCTGTGGCAGTATGACGTCACACAATTATTGCTAGTTTTACACCATAGTAGAAAGAAATGTAATGAGCCATCAGCACATTTTTAAACCCATTTGATGTTTTTAATGATCTCCAGTTATATAATATATATTTTTAGTTAATACTTAATACACTTTTACTCTATTGTAAAATCATACATTCTACCACGTACATCCTAAATCCCTAAAAAAAAAATAACAGGGCTGATAACACGTAAAAAAATAATTGCTCAACTCATTTTCAGCACAAATGAAATCGCTGAAAATTTTAAAAATTCACACAATGACTAGTTGAAAAAAGACATTGAAAGCTTCTATCAACATTAGAGGAAGATTTCATGTACACCTTACGGTGCAAATAGTTCAAGCTAAAAATACGGCAGCCTCCTACCTTTTCAAGAAAATAATATTGATGTTCTCCCTTCAACAAAACGACAACAACAAGTAAACAAAACAAGTAAATTAACAAAAGTTATGACATAAATTATCTTTACTTGAATAGGTTGAAACCACAAGCCGTAGCAGGAACTTTGATAGCATTCAATCTAGCCTAGCAATCTACTCTCAAGACTGAATTCACCAAATCGCGACCCGCCCAACTGCTGATATCGCTACTCGTGACTTCGTTCAGTGGCAATTTTCACAGACTTCATAACTTCGGCCTCGTAACATAAATACACATGACCTGGAATTTTCAAAATTTTGTGCACGTCATCATTGGATGAAAAATTAACGCATTCAGCTCCACGAACGAAAACAAATCAGTAACATTCTGGTCAACCCGTAACCTAAACCACAGTGAGAATAGAATCCAACGGCTGTACGACGCTGTGCAACAAGAGCTGGCGGCCACTCACGCTTCTCATTCTGCATCTGTTCGAGTTCCTTAGCGTGTGCCTCTGTGGCGGCCTGCAGCTCCTCCAGCTGGCGCTTGTGCTTCTGCTCAGCACGCTTGCGCTCCGCCTCATACCGCCGTCGCTCGCACTCCTGGAACTGTGACGATTGTTGTCAGTGAATTTTCCCAACTTCAGAGTTTTAATTAGATGATTAGTTAGTTAGAGGCTCCCTGTCCGCATGAAATGTGATGCTAAGAGAGCGGAAAGGAGGAGCCAATTAGTATGGACTGTAGAGAGCGTGGAATCTACGTACTAGTGGGTTCCATCACAAGATCCAGAATAATCAAAATAGAAGGCATAAAAATAGAAAAAACAATGTAGATACGAAAGATAAAAATTTGAAGGTTTAGTTAGAACTTAAGTAACCTAACAACACAGTTTGAAAAAATGTCCTCTCAAAATTTACATCTTTAAACTTAAAATGTATCACATTCGCTTATCTACCGATACTCATTTCTATACAACACAAGAGCAAATTTCTGATTCCTAACAGCAGCCCATCAATACACATGCATACAACTGGAAAAATTGCACAAAATTTTAAGCTACTACTATTGACGTTGTTAGCTATTCTCGCTTCGCAATGGCAAACATCATTTGGTTAATTCGCACACTGACCCCAGCCCAGAACGGTAAGCCTTCCCATACACAGTGAGGCAAGGCAGCTAATGCAGGACGCAAGAGTTCGATGACAAGGAGATATACACGCAACATCACAAGTAAAAGAGTTCAGTCAATTATAGATGCAATGTTTCCCTTATTAAGAGTTTAAGATGCGGCGAATTATCCCTTTACTTTAGAGTCCGAGGATCGTAACGCTATTTACTTGTGAACTACGACTGTCAAAGTGTTCTCTAACACGATGGAAATCCTTAATCACAAAAAATAATATAAGAGTCCCCAACCCGGCATGGGGAATGAAAGATAGAAGAGGAAAAATCTAAACGATGTAAAAACTTCAAAATTTTCCAAGTTCTGCCTAATTCTAAAATGCTTGACAATGAGCCAACATTTCAGCAGAGGACAGTGAATGCCGAGACTAACTTTCGTGCTACGCACTAGAGCCCTACGATGTGGTGGATTGGTATCAAGG
The DNA here is from genome assembly GCA_014899125.1 of Orchestia grillus. Lineage (NCBI taxonomy): Eukaryota > Metazoa > Arthropoda > Malacostraca > Amphipoda > Talitridae > Orchestia > Orchestia grillus. Next base: position 12,024 of record VOMN01102773.1, read on the forward strand.
AAAATGATTCATTTTCAATTTGTCCTATTAATTCGTCAAGAGAGGAGTAACGAATGGAACACAAGCTAGGGTGACCGGTCGAGTAGGCCCCGGCTAACCTTGCGTAGCCTCTCCTTCTCGTCGTGATGAGAGTCGGGCAAGTTAGAAGTGCTGATTCTCATGCTCTCCCTGAACATGAGCTCTCGAGCCTTCATCTCCTGACGGATCCTCTTGGGCATAGCGCGTCGCTCCACCGCCTGTCGCTTAATCAGCTCGTCCTCGCGTTGGATGTTCTGACGTCGCACCTGCTCCAGCTCCTTCTCGTGCCGCAACAGCATCTGGTGGGCACCCAGAGGGTAATTTGAGACTCGATACTCTTCTTTCGAAGAAAATCTTTCCAAAAACATGCCTTTCCGTAGTGTTCAATGCCTCGCGAGCCCCTAAATCTACGGGAATTATAACCTACAGTTAACTGAAGGCCTGAAAGCCTCCAACGGTTATTCCCTTGTCCTCCTTTCTCCGTTTGTTAAGCAGAGCGAGCCGCATGCGAACTGTCTGTCATTAATTCCTAAAATTAAACTTTGTGAGTATCACATGCTATCAATGAACGGTAATGTTGCTACAGGTTCCATTGCGCTGTTGCATTTAGTGTATGATGACGGGAAGCAATTTTTCGGGTAGTTGAACAGCTTCAGGCTTGTGAAATAGAAAACTTTACATAACCAAATGGTATAACTAGAGACAAATTACTTTACACCTTGTACTTTTGAAATTTAGAAACCTTTACCCTACCAGTTGCAATTCCACTAAAAATTATCTCACTAGTGGCCATTCTACTAAAAAATAAAAGTGTGACCCTAACCTAACGATACATGATGCACCATACAAGTCACTACATATATCTGATAGGTCACTAAATATCTGATGCTTCTACAGGACACATCTGTTAACTCGTTACTACACAAGAGGGACATCCCGAAGACCCATCTAAGACTGAGGTAACCTATTGGGTCGATAGAGTTCCTCAGGACCTTATTATAGGATCCCCCTTAGGGTGCGACTAGTCATAATATAGGTTGGGCTAGCCTAACTCTGTAGCCTATGAGGCCATATCTCATATATTGCTCCTTAAAGGCAAAACATTGAGGAAAGACATAACTTTCCGTAGAGAACAATCACTGAGTTAAATTCAACGTTAAATCCTTCCTAAAAAAAACAGTACCCACAATTTATTTTATAAACTCTGGGTTTTTCACAGCTTTGGTTACGACGGCGTCCCATGAGTGCGGTGCCTAAAGAGGTCACGAGCTCACCTGGTGTCGCTGCAAGAAGAAAATATCCTTGAGCTGTCGCTTAGCGAGCTGATGTCTTTCGTGCAGGTGTCGCTCCTCCAGCTCCCAGAGCGCCGCTTCCCGTGCCCTCAGAAGCTGGTGCTTCTTCTGCAGGAACTGGCGCTCCAGGAGGGCAACGTGGGCGCGGTGCTCCTCAGACAGGCGCTTCATGCTAGCCTGCAACAAGAGGTTACTTTCATAACGCCATTCTCGCTACGAAAATTGTTTGCTGAAGTAGGCGAGTGAGTTGTTTTTCTCATTCAAGCATGGCGTAATGAAGCAACACAAAATATAAATTGGAATAGAATAAGAACAGTGAGTAGACTCGTTTGAACCTCGGTTTCTGTAATCAATTCATTTGAAAGAAAAACTCCAACGCGAATAGAATGGATGAGAACTAAAAAGTTTTCTGCGAAAAATAACGAATCCAGTCAAGTCCAATCGATTCATACAAAAAATTCGACAAATATGGACGTCGGCATAACTGATTCATGCGATAACTAGGACACATAAAAACTGAGGTTTGCCTATAGTTCCTTGCACAAAATGACACTTTTACAACAATAGGAGGGGGAGGGAGAAACGAATTCTACAACAATAGGAGGGAGGGAGAAACGAATTTTACAACAATTAAAGAGAGATGATACCAATTAACATAGACCATGAACTGACGACTCGTCACCTCTAATGAAGAATCTACCTCCATAACACAGTGGTAGAAATGACAAAACGCGGGCATCCATACAGCCAATATGTGCGAACGAGAACTAGCACCTGAAGCAAACTAGCACCTAGCACCTGAAGTGTGAGCCTGGAGAGAGCTTTTACTCTTGCAAACTCGAAGAAAACGCGACACTTCAAGTTTGAACTATAGTCTTGAGAGCAGCTTCTCTCGTACACCAGTGAAGGATCACAACTCTCGGAGTTTTTACGCATTGCCAATCTGTGCGCCACAATGTCACATCGATAAAATTTGAAACATAACTAGACAAGTTCAAAAATAATTCACCAGAAGAATTATAATTAAGCTTTTCAATAAAAGTACAAATTCTCCTTAACAAATGCTTGCTGTCGGTTTGGAAATTATCCCAATACCTGTCTGTATATTTCGCGTCCTCTCAGAAATACGTCCTGCCTAAAAATATTAGGAGTTCGGCAGCTTATCTCATGCATATTCATACCATAAACAAGTTTTCAGCATCACAAGGTTCCGTTTCACTGTTCGGACGCATCCAGTCGAAGTAAAAATTTCCACACGTAAACTACTTATTTCCTGAGCGAGAATAGGTTACGAGACCAATTTTCACTCAAGAAATAAGTAAATTACCTGGGATAATTGCTGTTAGAAAACTTTCCGACACATCCCCAACTTTCGAAGGGTAAAGTCGTTGAAATAAGCGAGGTGATGCTGATTTAATCATCCTATTATCATCTGTAGTTTACTTGAGGAAATTCAGGCGAGTGAACCCAGGAAAAAAATACCCTCTACTCAAGGTGACGAAGGTGTTCTGCAATGCTTGCCCTCGAGACAGCCTGCACCGTCACGGATCTCAACTGACCAAAACCAACATACGACAGCGAGAACAGCAACCAAGAAGCGCTTTAGATCTTCTTTACGGTGTGACCATCCTCAGCCACTTCCAAAGTCGGAATGCCACCCCGCTACCCTCATATGTACTTCAACTCCCAAAGGGAAATTCGCTACACATTTACTGCACCACACAATTGGACTATAACACTCATACATATGAATAGCCATTTTATTGTACTTGAAAGCTATAGCCCATGAAGCAAATCGTCTATTCTGAACAATCTCGCGTTTCTGACCTCGTGGTTCTGATGAAGTCTCTCCAAAAAGGCCTTCTCTCGCTCTGCCTGATCAGTCTCGAGCTGCTCTTTGCGGGTCCGAAGAGCCTCCTTCCTCACTTCCTTGGGCAGCAGGTCGACTTCCTGCTTGAGCAGCTTGAGTTCCTGCTTGAGCAGGTCACGGAACGAGCGCAGCTCTTTCTCCTGGTCTGCCCTGATCCTCTTGCTGGCGCTCTTCAGCTCCACCTCGTGCTGGACCTCCGTCCTCTCCACCTGAGGTTGTAGTAGTATTATAGGTAGTATAGGTAGTATAGGTAGTATAGGTAGGAGTGCTTCAGTGACCAGAACTATTGTGCACCAAAAGAGGAGGGACCATGTAGTACGGACTGTAGAAAACGGGGGATCCATGGACAAGCTGTGTTACCACACAAAAGATTCTCAGCGTATAGAAGCAACAAGTTAAGAATGAAGAGAAAGAAAAAGCAAACAAGTAATAGCAAAGAAAGGTGTGAAAATTGAACGATGTAAAGTGGGCACTGAAGATAGAAGTCCTGAGGGTCTGTCTCGAGCTGAGGTAACCTAACAATGTCCCCCTGGGGCCACCTGAGGTACACGGCCGAATTTCATGCATCTCATTAACCTTGACACGCGATGGCTTTAAATATTTATTGCCATTGTAGCAGCTAAGGACAAAATACATTCGCTACCCCTTTAAGTACACATAGCCTTCTTCACTATTCATACTTTAAGCATGTTTCCCATTAACTACTATATGTTTTTGGAATACTAAGCTATCTAAAACATTTAGTACAATCTAAGGTACTTTGTTACAGAGAATACTTAAATTTCATTGATAGAGTTTTATTTATGCATATCATATTTCTACTTTAACTTTAAAGGACAATTTCACGTTTCCTCACACATTTACACGAATTAAGGCGCGCCGGTTGTACAATGATTTCTCGGTAAAAGTGACCACTCTGAAAACAGGATTTCCTGCCCTAATATTTCGGGTTTGCTCTGACCCCAGTCTGGCATACGACTCGCTGATCGAGCAGTTACCTTACTGGACTCATCACGGCGTAAATCGGAAGTTGAGAAGTGTTGACTACTGCAGTCATGCTGCTCGTCTTACCGGACTAAATAGAATGTTGGTAGCGCAACCCGGAATATCAAAACCTTCCTGAGTATCTACATGCTCATGCTTGAGTAGGAGTTTGGAGTTCGGCACTTTAGCTCTTTATTTTTGTAATAGGCTATGGGACTTCAGGAAAAAATATTAATTCAAAATACAAATCAGTACCGGTAGTCCATGGTAATAAAAAAAGGGAGATTTTAAAGCAAAAAAAACATGCTTTTACGTCACTAACGACACTAATAACTACGTTGAACACAATTACTTTATCACATTCACACAACTTTCAGTCCCACAAGGGATTAATCATTAATTACCGATACATTACATACGAGATGTCAAAAAACGCCACTTCTACGGCACACAAACCTGCTGCTTTTGATGTCTATTCAGCGTGTCAACATCGTTGTCGTAGGTCCTGACAAGCTGTGTCTTCTCCGACTCGAACTTTCTCTCCTGCTCGAGCCTGGCAGCGTTAGCCTTGACACCGAGCTCCTGGAACTGTTTCTGCTCCAGCTTCTGCAGGATCTTCAGCTCGCGCAGCTCCTGCTTGCGAGCGAGATGACCCGAGCTGATGTAAGAGCCGTCCTCGTCATCGCCGTATATTACCTGCAACACGCGACACAATCGTTTGGTGTGATTAAAACGACTCATTCGGGAACGCTTCCGAAAAAAGTGACTGCTTATTAGCAATATGAAAGAATAATCGTGAAATACGAGCTGCTTCCACTTTTAGAATACGTAACCATGAATAGCGAGCAAATGAAAGTGAATTTTTACGTAATTACAGATTTTAAGCAGCAATTTTACTTTCTGGAACATCCAAGATTGAAGCTGCTTTTTAAAAAAAGCAGTCTGAATATAAATCATAAGCGGCAGTCTAACTCGAAACATACGTAAATCAGGTAACATAACAGCACAAAATTTCCGTGAGTCTGCTGCACAAATAAGTAATTTAGCCACAATAAACAATCACACGTTTAAAAATATACTGGCAAGTGCCGAACAATATCGAAAAAAACTCGATAGATAAAATAAAATTGCATATATAAAGCTCATACGAAGCGAAGTTCTGTGTTTCTGTCCAGAAATATTTTTGAGAATGAATTTAGCCCGAAACCACAAGAGCAGTTTAATGCTGTTTCACCCCCGTGACAACATCGGGCTTACTTGACCTGTTCGGTATTCACAAACACCTCACTAAATCACCCCGTAACATCACACACAAAGGTATTTTAACGGTGCACTTATAAGGAGAAATAAAATACGAAATGGAGAACACTAACGAGGATTCTCGAGCACCTCATTGTCGGCACGATGCATCGGACACTCACAAACAAAAATGGGATGAAAAACCAACACGTTTACCAAAATGTAATGCTACAACAACTACGCGTCGTTCAACTTTGCAACAACTGCAGCTAAATCTGAATCGACCAAGACTACCATAAACTAAAACAACAAATAAGGTAGGAGTGTCAATATGTTTCTATGAGCTCCCTAGTGCCTAGACAATGAAAAGTAGGAAAAGGAATGGTCTTGAAAGAAGTCGAACTATCATCATGAATTGCCTAGAAAGCTGGCATTATGGTAGGAGGCTGCCATTATGGTAGGAGGCTGCCATTATGGTAGGAGGCTGCCATTATCGTACAGTAAGAGTCGAACGAAAGGATAAAAGTATCGACGCGAAAGACGCCGCCAACGACGTAGTTACAACTCACAAATACGGTCAAAACATTCAATATCACTACTCCACCTGCTGGGCGCAAGCGAACGAAAATTAACTAAGAAATATCGCCCAGTGGGTTTACTAGTCCTCAAGCGGGTTTTCGCAAAATACGGACCAGGATTATTCAAACGTTATGTGTGATAGGAAAGAAAAATCCAAACTTAAACACAGGGTGGGAGTGTAAAATAGGAGCAGGCACAATATTAAAGGGAACAAGGAATTTTTCGACTGACCAATCAGACGTAAATAAAACTAAGAATTAAGACAGAGGAGCGGAGCCAGCAAAGCAGCAAGCTCGCGGCCTGTCCGGCGTGCAGATGAGCAACTTACTTCAGTACCGTTAGGCATGACACCGCGGTGCCAGAAGGAATCCTGCGGTTAGCAGGGGCAATAGTGAAAGCAGAAGTTAATATGTAGCACCAACCAAGCCTTCGCCTCAATGTTAAACTACGAAATAAACGTTTCTCTCGACGTAGTACTACCTCCATGTACCTCATCGGACAACTGGTAACGTCAAATGGAGTGATAGGTATTTTTAGAGGTATTACTTGGGCAGCAATAACGGAGCGACCAGAGTCACTAATATTTTGCGTGCCAAAGAGAAAATTGTTTATTTCAATGACTGGACTACTAAATATTACATACACGACGATAATAGCTGCAGTGCAAGCGAGATAGAAAGTGACAAATGGCAGAAACAAAAAATGACAGAATCCAAATGAGTCTGTAGGGAAGATTTAATTAACAAAAGGTAAAACAATTATCGTAGTACTGGCTACTGAGCGACAAATGATTAAATGATTGCCAGACTAAATTCATTACAAGAAAAAGAAACCACAAAATTTTGAGCGCTCAGAGAAAGCAATATCTTGTACGTACGATCAACAAAAATAACTCCTGTTAATCAAGACAAAGGTCACATTTTTTCAACACAAATTAATCCCTCCTTTGATTTTAATATGGGCAGACATGTGTAGGGCAGACGTGATTGCTCAATATATCTCAACTGAGTCACATCAACTGACGCAGTAAAGGTAGCGTTTCCAAAAAGCTGGGGTAAAACGTGAATGTATCCTAATTACCAGGATTGGAAGAGAAAGATTATATTATAAAGCCTGTTGAAAAGAGATCAAAATCGCGAGCCAATAATCGACAGGAGAAACATCGTGTGAAGAGAACGGGGAAGGCTCTTGGCCTCTTGACAACCTGCTGAAAAATTCTAAACCAGCTGGAAACGTCAAAAACTTCAACAAGGCACCTCATTAGCAGAGCAAATTATTCTGAAATGCTCAAAGGATAAAAAGCGACAGTCTATAAGCAGAAAAGTGGTTCTCCTGCTTGGAATACTACGGGACGATAATCCGGTGAAGTTCTATGTGAAGTTAGACAGTATTGCAACGAACACCTCTGATCGCAAAGCACCCACCAATGATGTCAAGCGTTATATTAAATCAATAAGCAACAGCACATCTGTACAATTAAATGCATACTACAAGCCGTAAAACTAAGTTCTCTTTTCAACCCGACCTATCAAGGCCACTGTAGATAGGACAGGAATTGCGTGCCGATTTAATTGCTCTGAAGAGCGCTGCCAAGCCTCTTACATCGGTTATACCGGGTGGGCCATAAGTAAGACCCCTGTTTAAAGTTATTACATCACTGTACCACCACAATGGGTGCAGAGCTTCTTCAGTGTATCAGTGCTACCGTCGTGGGTAAGGGTACCTTACTTATGGCCCACCCTGTACAACGTACGCCCTAATAAAGCGGTGTAAACAACTCGGATATAATTCTAGCAGCATAAAATCTTTCTATTCATACGAACATCGAATGGATGCCCCTCCAGTAAATGCCTAAATCACTAATTTCTCTCTCAGTTTAAGCCATCACAATACAGTATGTCCCAAAAAAAACCCGAACAGAGAATTTTGCTAGAAATTAAATGCTAATGGTAATCTTATGATGGTATTACTGACCCGGAGGGAGAAAAACACTGTTCGGGTTTTTGTGGGACATACTGCATGAAAGACTTGAAAATACCTGAAGTAATACGAATTAAGCGAGACAGTGCATCCATAAACGTGAAATAAGACCAAGGTTTCAATATTCTGAAGCTTGACTAACCTAGAACATTCCGAACCGTTACCCATTAAAGAGCACGGGCAACCAAAGAGCCTCCATTTCGATTGATATCTGTGATACCGTAATAATGCCTAATAATGACAAGTTTCATTTCAATGTGCCTGAAAATAATTGATAAAAGTTTTGAAGACAAGATGGCCAATGTTTTGAACCAAAACGTCGAAAATTTTAATAGTGATATTCGCTTTGTCAAAGTTTCACTTTCAGACAGTTTTAAAGAAGTTAACCAATGACTGTCCTAGTATCGTTAGAAAGGTGGAAATATCTTTAAAATTGAACCGTAAAAAAGCCTGATATGCAAGTTTCAGAAAATCAAAATACACCTTTCTAAAAATGGAAACATAGAAACAAGTAAGATCCATAAAAAACAAACGACCATGAAAATCAAACCAGAAGCACTCACGAAAAACAATTACAAGGCTACCATAACGATACGCACGAAAAAAAAAACGATAACAACAATCTGACCTTGCTGGTGGTGGTGGTCATAACGACTCCATCGATCATGAACTTGCGCGTGCGCTTCCTGGTCTTCTTCCTGAGCGCGATGCTCTCGTTCTCCTCCTTGGTGCGCCCGTTCCTGAGGTTGGCCTGGCGGTTCTGGCGGTTGCGGTCGATGGGTCTGAGAGAAGAGTCCTCGCCGAGCACAGACTCGCCGGCAATACTGCGGTAGGAGGTCGTGTCCGGCGACCGCGCCGCTGCTGAGTGTCGCAACACGACCTCCTCCTCGCTACTCCCGCCGCCGCCTGGCTTGCTGTTCTCCTTCTCAGAGCTCACCGTGCTCACGCTGTCGCTGTCCGACCTGCCATGAATGCACACAGTGGTAAGTTCTGACTTGCGATACACAGTGGCTAAGTTGCGGCCTGCGATATGTAGTGGTACAATTTGGACCTGCAATATATAATGGTACAGTTTTGACCTGCGATATGTACGGGTACAGTTTTGACCTGCAATAAGTAATGGTAGTTTTGACCACCAGACACACCAAGACACAGGACCCACCTGTCCTCGAGGGCACCATGGCGGAGAGCCGCCACCACCCCCGCAGAGCTGTCGCGTCCGTTGGGCAGGTCCACAGGTTGCCTCGTCTCCTCCGGAGCCTGCACCGATGAAGGAGACGCTCAGATATGAAGTCAGTGCCAATATTACGCATCTCATCTCATGAAATTTTACGCCTAAGAATACGAATGGCTCTCAAAAGAAGCTCGAAGTATCATTCCAAAAACCTATGCACCAGCACTCAACTGTAATCTAAAAAGCTGTGTTATCCTAACAAAATTCTGGCTACAATATCTAGCGGTGAGCAAAAAAAAGGTCAAATAGTTGAAAATTACCGCTATTCTAAAACTGAATTCGAAGCTTTGAAATTCACTTTACAGCAAAACATTCAACTAAGTCATGACAAAAACATTTCAACTTCAACTTTTAACGTTCTTCTCGAATTATTAAGTAGCAGCTATCGTCACAAGACCCCAACAAATTTGCTTGCAAGAGAAATTTTGCTAGCAGAAAGCATTCAATCAGTAATTCTACTTATTTGCGACACACCGAAAGAATTAACAAATTCCTAGTGCAATTTTATACTCTGTGGAAGGATATCTAATTCAGTCAACTTACAAAGATTCTAGCGTCCCATACAGTCAAAAATAACGGCAAATCTCACGTGAAACATAATATTCTGGATCACTGACACGGATTGCCTTCTCTGACAGTCTAGCAGATTAGGAAATACGAACCCGAGAATCTGAACCCAAAAATTTTCTCCCATCAAATTCCCTCCACGAGAAAATAAACGGTTACATACACACAGAAAAAAATACATAGACTCGGCGTATGGCATGGCTAGATGGAGGTGTAAGACCTTGACGGGAGACACGAGGGAATCGACGTCAGTGTCCTCCAGGGTGGTGCCCTCGATGGTCAGGCGCTGGGAGTCGGGGGCAGCTAGAGCAGCGGGCGACTTCTGCGAGATGGGCACCACGGAGATGTGCGCTGACTTGTCCGGTACGTCTACTGACTTGGCCGCTCTGCACACAGACACAACATACCCGAATAAGCAGAGTTAATTTTAGTACACGAACGCTGTCTTCTGTAGAGTCTCATTAGCAGTCTTAATAGAGGCTATGTTGCCTTCAGTAGAGGCCTTGCTGCCATAAGTAGAGGCCTTGCTGCCATAAGTAGAGGCCTTGCTGCCATCAGTAGAGGCCTTGCTGCCATCAGTAGAGGCCTTGCTGCCATCAGTAGAGGCCTTGCTGCCATCAGTAGAGGCCTTGCTGCCATCAGTAGAGGCCTTGCTGCCATCAGTAGAGGCCTTGCTGCCATCAGTAGAGGCCTTGCTGCCATCAGTAGAGGCCTTGCTGCCATCAGTAGAGGCCTTGCTGCCATCAGTAGAGGCTTGCTGCCATCAGTAGAGGCCTTGCTGCCCTTAAATTGAAGCCTTGTTGTTTCAATAGAGGCTTTATTGTTTTCAATAGAGGCCACGTTATCTCATATTAAGGTCTTGTGGTTTCCAGTAGGGGCCTTGTAGTCTTCAGAAGAGGCCTTGTTATCTCCAATTAAGGCTTTGTGGTCGTCCGTTAAGACCTAATAAACTGTTTTCAGCAGAGAAGTAGGGCCAAAAAGTAAACTCTCTAACACGCGTATGAAAGATTCGAAATAATTTAGAGAGACCACACCAACGCAACACAATTCAGAAAATCATCATGAACAATCCTCTCAGTACAACTTCTGCTACAAGTACAACTAAAGACAATCCGTAACTCGCAAAACGAACATACACAATTCAAAAGCAGCGCACGAAATCAATAAAAAATGCTGGGTTTGACCAGGAACAGAAATCCTGGGCAGACGATCGTTCAGCAACGCTTGAAAACACGGCACATTGCTTCCTCTCGTCATGGCAACAAATGCGAAGACTCGAATTCTATGAAATTTTACGAGCTATAACTATGGTTAATAGTGATAACAGCGGTAGTGATGGTAGAGGTGGTAGTAGTAGTAATAGTAGTAGTGATAGCAAAGGTTTAGTAACTCAGACTATCTCGCACTGAAAGACAAGGAACCATCGAGTAAAGACTCAGGAGAACGGAAAATCTAAGCACAAGGTGTAGTTTCACATAAAATCCCCTTTGCATCATAGAAAGAGCAAATTAGGAAGGAAGAGGAAGAAAAGGTATAGAATCATCAGTGAATAAGGCATGAAAATGGAAAGAAGCTAAGTGGGGACTAATCGAACAATGTCCCCCTGGGGATACTAGTCCCCCATGTAACTTTAGTCACTAACAGATTTAAATGATGAAATCATTTTCCGTGATTATTAAATCAATTCAATTTTTTTCTCTTCGGGAAGTTATTCGTAGTCAGGCATTATTTCTCCCACCCCTGATAATGGCGCACGTTGCTCAAATTTAATAACCGATTCAAAATAAACGCCTGTTAATTAACAGCAAATTCCACACAGCTGGATACACCCTCTTACGAACCACTGTTACAACACCGAAAAACCCTTGCACACAAAATAACCGTTCATTTCTTGTGAATAAGACAGCAACTCGTTAACAACGAGATGGAATCCTCGGCTCTACGTTAGCTAGCTGGATAGTTTCAACATCTGTTACAGAGCCTCGTTCAACAGAGCTAACCAGTGGAAAATAGCCTAAGTATTGGTAAGCTTACTACAGCCACTCGCAAAGTTACCTCCTCTGTAATAAATAATCAGCACTACACTGGGAGTAAGTAAAAGAAATAAGATAAACATAGCAGGAGCGGTGATGTCACCTGTATGCATCTAGTTAACAGATGACCACATAAATAGAGAACTGCTCAATGCATTCTTCGATAAGATGAACCAACAAGAAAAAATGCTGATACTAGCCGAGTTCACTATAATAGGGAGCCCATTGTAACATACCTGCCAGGGGTGGTGATATCATCGGTATTACTCTCGCCAGCAAGGGTATTGTAGTGAGAGATGGTGAGTTCCTGTGACGGGTGCCCGCCCTCCACAACCACGACGCTGTTGTTAGCAAACGACTCAGTGCTAGTCAGGGAGTCGTGGGCGGCGGACGTGTGGTGACCGATGGCGTCGTCCAGGAACTGGACGGCCTCTTCCGCAGCGCGAGAGAAGTTCTCATCCTAGTCGTGACAAAATAGAATACATTACTAATTTGAAATAAAACTTTTTCACGAAATGAAATCCCTATCTATTGAAGAAATACAAACGATCTTTTCAAAGCGCAACGCAGTTTAAGTTATGTTAACACAACTCAAGCTTCAAAAATATAACATTTCTTTATTTTTGCTTGATCTATAAGTGTAACCTCCCTTGCACCGAAGTGAGCAGACAGGTAGAGAGGAGAGATGGGATTTTTTTAACTGGGACCGTGCCCACAGCGGCAGCGAGATGTGCCATTACGAATGAGACCTCCACTAGGCTGTTGCTCGGCTCCTGTCTTTCATAGGCTCCACTCAAGAAGCCAGTTCAAGGATTAAACATTCCTCTCAAACTCACAACGCCCACATTATACACTATCTTTGATAATCTCAACTTGTGAACAAAACAAAGATAGGTGAGGTGGAACTAACTTGTGCTGGAGAACGGGGGCTGTCCACTGGCGTAGACGGGGGACTTTCGACCACACCAGGACCTGGAGCGGACAATGAGGACGTAGTGTGGATACAGTTTAAAGTCTCGCCTCGTACAACACGAGACGTACGAGGTGAAGACAAAATGGAAACATAAATTTGGCATTGTATCAAAGTTTAATTCGAATTTAATATGCTAAAATCTACCTAGAAAGCTAAATAAGCTTCATTTAGAGGAAAATAATTAGTACAGGATTGGTTCTTCAAAAATGGATATAATCAGTGACAAAAAATTCCCCTGCAATAGATTAAACGGTATGGAAATTATCCCTCGTGAAAGATCATATCCTTGTAATAGGTAAATTTTTCGCTAAAGATAATGCATCATCTGATAGATCAGGCACGTTCTCAGAGATCAGGCACGTTCTCAGAGATTAGGCACGTTCTCAGAGATCAGGCACGTTCTCAGAGATCAGGTACGTTCTCAGAGATTAGCCACGTTCTCAGAGATTAGGCAGGTTCTCGGACATTAGGCATCTTGTCATAGATGACGTTTCATGTCAGAAATTATACTTTTCTGAAATCTTACAGCTCAGGAATGAAGCGCCTGATAAATGAGAACAGCCACTAGCAATGCGGTGCAGACTCCCCCCAAGAATGAGCTTCTGCATACGAGATAAAGCACAACATGTAGTGTAAGCGAGTATTATACTAAATATGTTACGAGAGAACGACCAGACAATGTTCATTCAATAATGGATTCAGCATTGTTCAAGAAGAAATGATTAGTTAACTCACGGTTCAAGATATGATTTACACATGCAACCACCGGGAAACATCGTAAGGGCCAATCCATTGATGCAATGAATGTCCTTTATTCTTACGTGTTTTACAGAATCAAAATAGCATATCACCACAAATATATGCATTACCTCCTTCTTTAATGATTCCTTCACGCGTAAAATTATCAAAACTGGATACAAAAGCATAATTTGACCAATAAAAATAAAATTAGAACCGTATGCTACGATCACAATTGCAATTTCAATTATTAAAAACCAGTTTAAACTAAATTTAACTATTTTCTTAAACGTGGGTTCCCTAATTGTAAGTGCGAAAATAAACATAGTCTACACCCTTCTTCACCCTGAAAGATGTTTCCCCTGTTCAATACAATCGGTACTTTTCATAAAAAACATTCATGTAAAGATTTAATCTCCAATCAAACATATATAATTCAATTAAACAATCATGAAACAGATGAATTTAATAAATTCTTTCAATGACATTAAGATCAACAGGAGCCCTTTAGAAGTAAAACTATCAAGTACTTGTGAAATGGTATCAAAAAATATTAATAAAAATATTAAAGGTAAAAAGGAACGACTGATCACTAAAATTGAAATCATTTCAGTACAGAGTATGAACTGATTGTCAGATCCTTACACTCGTCAATTTCAACATAAAATAACCGAGTATAGACAACATAATCAAGTCTCGAAAAAATAACGAAATTTCAATGCAATAATAGAGTTTAGAAAAAATTATCAAGTTTAGAAAATCGTTAAGCTTTGCAAACAGTTCCACATTTACTTGTAAATTAATTTAATGCGTATCAAACGCAATAAGTTTAGGGAATTAAAGTAAAATTGCACCACACATCAATATACTATAAGCGATAGTGAGGATATTTACTTCAGAGGCCGCACACGAAAATGGAAAATGGTGATGCAGGTAATAAACCCTCACAAACATGAAAGTAACGTAAGGCCCTTTGAAAATTCAATAGAGGTGCAGCAGCAGCAAGTGCAGAACCCGCTACTCCTTCCTTGCTACTTCCACGACACACCCACCCAAGTCAAGAATCACTTGCTCGGTGTGCTACTAAAATTTCGACTTAAAATACCACTACCAGAAAATTCTTTTAAAAAATTATACGTTACATAAGCTATATAATAAGCATGCCGTAAAGTGAGTAAATTGTAGGGGAAGTAAATTGTAGGGGAAGTGAATTGTAGGGGAAGTAAATTGTAGGGGAAGTAAATTGTAGAGGAAGTAAATTGTAGAGGAAGTAAATTGTAGGGGAATTAAATTGTTAATCAATTTAATTGTGAGTTAAAGTAGAGCAACTTCATTGTAAAGTAGCTTAATTGTAAAGTAACTTAATTGTAAAATAAGTAAGTTGTAAAGTAAGTAAGTTGTAAAGTAAGTAAATGGTAAAGTAAGTAAATGGTAAAGCAAGTAAATGGTAAAGTANTAAAGTAAGTAAATGGTAAAGTATGTAAATTGCAAATAAATCAACTTATGAGATAAGTAAATTGTGACGTAAGTTGTAAATTAAGTAATTAAGTAATTTGTAGAGTAATTAACTCGTTAAGTAAGCAAACCTGTCAAGTAGGCGAACTGAGAATCCAAGCTCTTAATCAACTAAAAAAAAAAATTCTGTGACGGAGAGTGTCATACCTGAGAATGTGACCAGCGACTGCTGGGTGGGTGTGGG
>VOMN01102781.1:0-43518 GCA_014899125.1 Orchestia grillus
TTTCTTGCGAATGTGTAGAAGTACTTCGGGTTCACACGAATTGCATCCCGTAGTGAATAAATATTTTAACTTGCTGAGGATTCAGATACACTACTATTACCGTACGATCTCCCGAGAATTAACTTTAACTATTGAGGGCTTCTCAAAACCCTCATAGGATTAATTACACAAGTCGAAGTTTCATTTGAGCTAATTCTCAATTCTGAAATTACGTAGTGTTTCTCTTTAATGTGGTTGCGATTCTGCAGTATCTAAATAATATGTAAATATTATGAAATACGAGTATTCATCACCGCAGTGAAAAACTTTGAATGCTTAAACACAATTTACTTCTCAATGGGTGCACCCATATACCTTCGCTATCATCTTAATTTCGGAATACAATTTCTGTGCAAACCCTATAAACATTGAGTACGAATTTGGATTTCAGGCAGAAGTATAGACATTTCTGGAGTAAATAGCATCAACTAAAGAAAAGTAGATGGTCCCACATAACGCAGGAAAGAAAGAATTAACCTTGTTAAGAATACTTGCATCTGGCGTTACGAAATGCCTGAATTTCACTCTTCATCCTCAGCAGTCCTCAACCCAGTGTAACCTTCCCGCCTGAGTATGTGTAATTGTCCATAACTTTCACATCCCGAGTATTTTAATCGATGATTTTACAACTTTATTGATTACGCAGTAAAAAGTTAGGCTGGGAATGCTTAAATTGTTTCTGCATTAGTACAGGGACTGCGTGTTTGCACTATAAATTATTTCGAAACCATGCCAATTTCGAAGTCGTTGACTATTTTGAAACCGTTGCATTCAGTTTAACTAATCCATTCTGCACCGCATAGTGCAAAATTTAGTAGCTGAATGCAATTACATACATAAATACTAGTTTCATTCTGTTATTATTTACTGCTTGCGACAGTAAGTGAGCATTCTCTCAGATAAGTGTAAAAAATGTAAATTAACGACATTTGTTTCGTTCGGAAAACATGAACTAAATATTGTCAACCAAAACATTATTGACGAGCAGCATTCAACTTATAAAATGCACGAAAGTCCTTGAAACGAGTTTTGATGAGTTTCCTTATTAAGCACAGAAAATATACATCTAAAGATATTATTTATCTGGAATATTTCCGGAAAACAATGGAGTTCACTGGTCGAAAACCGTAAAAAATTTTATTTCAGCTATTGAGTGTTTGAGCCTTTGTGTGGAATTGCAAGGTTTAATTGGATTTCAGTCATACCTACAGATTTCAGCGCTAAAATGAAATCAAAGGAATGAAAATTAATCTTTCGATTTACTCAGTTGAAATTATTGAGGATAGTAAAGTTTGAATCCTTATCCGGAATTTTTCGTAATTTGTACCTTCGGTAACTTTACTCACGTTTTGGATTTTGTTTGTTTCTTAGGGTTCGGAGCGACCGGAAGGAAAACTCATAGTTTTAATTTACTTTTATTTTACCCTGGCATGCAACAAAGACATTTCGAAGACATAGCTTCACACAAAACACACTAATTTGACTAAAGTATTTGCGCAGCTGAATTTTTGGTGTTTATGAATTTTTTGAGCTCAGGTTTTGAGAAAGTCCAGATTGTCCAGGGACCAAATCTTTACCAGACTATTAAATACATCAGAGGAAAATTTATTGATAGCCAGCAAATCAAATGAGAAAATAAATTAAGTGACCAAAAGTATTTGGCCTTAACTAAAAACAAGTTTTTAGCATCAAGTGGCGTAACCTTTATTTGCAATAGGCCATGGAGACAGTTTTTGTAGTTGGAAACTAACTTTTAATTCGTTGTTTGTGGTATCTTGTTCAATTGTTGGATACAGATGATCTACAAATCAACAAGGTTTTTCAGACACCTTCTGTGAAGAGCAGTTTTGAATACTTACCAAAAACTTTCAATGAGTTTGAAGTCAGGTGATCGGCTAGGGCATTGTATGACACTTATTTTCTTATTTTCAATCAATTCTTTCGTTAATTTCTCCCTTTGTTTAGGGCCATTGTCTTGCTGATGGATCCATTTGCTCCGGCCGCAGAGCTATTTTGCGATCGGAAGCAGCTTCTGCTCCAATATATGCCCGTACATGGAAAGGTACATTGTTTCAACAATGAAGCGGAGCTCCCTCACTACGTGAACAATATAACAGCCCCACACCATGATGCTGCATCCTCCATGCTTGACAATAGGGATGGTGCTCTTGGGATCATAGGCAGTCCCTGCTTTCCTACAAACATGGAAAGCGTCGTATCGGTCAAAAATATTAATTTTACTTGAATCGGACCGAACAACTTCTTCCCGAAACTCAATTCCTTTGTCTAAATGGTTTTTGAAAAACTTTAAACGGTTTTTCACATGTCGTCCTGTAGGAAAGAGTTGCACGGGGAGTGATGGCACGTAGACCACTTTGAAAAAATTCTCTAGTAACCGTTTTTTCAACTGTTGTGAGTTCCCTGTTACTCCTATTTTTCGTAGGTCTGTACGGATTGTTTTGGGCTCATTCGTCACTTTACTCAGTTCATAGCGTCGAGAGCGGCCCTTAATCTTGCGAAGAGCTCTGACTCTTGGCAGATTGGATATTTTTTCAGTCTCTCGATGCTTCCGAACTGTCGCCCCAACAGTCTAGTTTGAAACTGCAACATGGCCAGCAATTTACCTATAGGATAATCTTTCATTACCAAGTGCAATTACTGCTTTCGAATAACTTCCACTATTTTTTGTTATTTTTGGCTATTTATTTACAAAGCATTCACCTTCAACATCATCTGGAGAGATAATGATTGTGTGAATCGTAGTTTTTTCATTATATGTGCTTCTGGAAGTTACTGAAAGCTATATAAAAAGTGTTTTAATCGACCTTCAAATTTTACGATAAAATAATTACTTACTATCATATCAATTTCATTTAAATAATTTTGTCTCATACATTTTTTGCTTAATTTTAATGCTTGTTGTCAATAAATTTGATTCTGTTCTCTTTAAATATTCTGGTGAAAATATATTCCTTGAACTACCTGTACTTTTTACCTCAAACGGAAGTTCGAAATTTATTAAATACATAAAAAATCAAGTTATTCAAGTATTTAGATCCAGGCACTATACAGTATACATACCTCCACAGGTAAACGTAAAGGACGACTGTAGGGGGCAGTCTGTTCTAACGCTACGTCACTGGCAGCGAGCACTAATAGCAGCACTAACAGCACGATTGCTGTAGTGAATCTAAGATACTCCTGTCCGGAGAAACTCACCCATGTTCAATAATTTATTCTCTGGTCTAAGTCCGAGCCACAATTTTTCCGTTTCAAGAAGTGATAAAAACTTGAAAATGAGAACTGAACCCCTAATATGAAAAAATACTGTTATCTTTTCTGATGTACAATTTAACTGTCAAAGATTTTTTCTCGCTGATAACTTTCCTTGATACATTTATTGTAGTCAAATAGGAGAAAGAAATTAACCGGAAATGATGCCATACCTCGGAACACCTACATACATAAGAAAAAACTAAGACCTAGTGCACCTATTATTTTCATGATTATTTTCAATATTCATGAATATCAAACTTTCAATAATTTCATTAAAAAAAAAAGCTGACGTCACAAGCAAGAGTTTCTCACTTGAAATGTTTTCAACTGGTTCTAAAGCACAAAAAATATCCTGCTCCGATATACCAAACAAGGTTTACTCAGTGGCTGAAATATGTAACAATGAAAACATCAATATAATATTTTAGCTAAGCGGCTGCGCGCGTATCAGTTAAGCAAAGACAACTTTGTCAGGCGATTTGAACATTTCAAAGTGTATTTTTATTTTTTAAATTAAATTGAAATTCAACATGTACTATCATTACATTAACGTTGATCATACTAAAAATTCACTCAAAAATAATGTGTTCATAGTTATTTTTTATTCTTTATTTCGTATTGCTTCAAGTGCTTTTCAAAGACAAAAGAAGACAAAAATTGAGAATTTCTTGCACCACTCATTAATTTCATTCTAAAATTGATTAACTTCTCGCATCAACCAACCAACAAATTCCTACTTTGCCCGCTTTTCTGTTTAACAAATCTATTGAATTTGCATTAAATGTTCATTCGAATAAAAAACAGGAATTATACTCGTAAATTTGTAAATTGTTCAAGTTGTTTGTGGTATTTATTTGACGACTAAATTGTGGTGTTGGGAATAGTAACATACTCGTAGTTTTTTAGTTTTTGATCTCTATTTTACCTACCCTCATTTTCTGCTCACATGACTTGGATTTAGATTCTGGCACATCAAGTATTCAGCAAGAGAAACACAGAAACTCGAGCGATGCATAGGAAACAAGTTCCCAGGTATCTGAGAAATAGGAATGTTTACTTTAAGAATAAACATTCTTCAACGAATTGCGAGACGACTGTCGGGGCTTAAGTAGTGAAGAAACTGAAAGCATTTGCAAGATTCCAGGCTCAGTGTTACTCCGACCTCGGTAGGGTGAAGGTGGCGCGCTGAAGCTGCTGGTAATCGCTCACCCTACTTTAGAGGCGCCCCTGCTGGTAATTTCTCGGTGAAAAGGATGAAATTGAGGTTAATTTCGGCACTAAAAATGTAATGAAAGACTTGTATGCTGTGAGGGTTTAGCGGTAAAAACTTACGAACTGTGTACTTTAGGGTGAAATATTTCCAAAGTTAAGCTGCTATTTACGGATAGCCAAAGCATGAACTATAACGAGCAAGTTTATAAAAATTTGTTCATAACATTCAGTTTTACACTGAAGTTACGCAGCTGTTTTAATCATAACACGTACAGTTACGTAACTGGATCGTACTGTGTCGATCATCTCTAAAAGGCGTTCTGGATTTGATTTCAAAACAAAGCCGAACGCTTTCGTGTGAAGGTGAGTAACAATTTAAGCAACAGAGCTGTATCTTAACGCTGGTGAAAGCCGGGTAAATTAAAAGTAATGTACATTTCATATGTAAAAAGAGTTACGATGGAAGGGAGAGCGGCTATTAAGGGAATTTTGTCAGACACAACATGACAGAAGAAGAATTTTTCGGCATTTATCTACAGGGATTACTCCTAACATTTGAATTACTCCCGTAATGCATCAAAAACATTCGCGGATCCATTATTTGCTGAACTTGCTTCAATTGCCTGGTTACTTCTGTACATATGAAATTTGAATTCTAACTCTTCGGGTATACATGCATATTTTACGCAGAAGCATTCTGTCCGAATAAATATTAAAGGCCATTTCGCAATTTTTTCTCAAAACTCTGCGGAGACTACGCCTATTATTTAAGTTACTTTTGCGCTCCTCTGAGAACCACACACCAAACCCATTTTCAGGCAAATCATTATCGTCAGTAATCGAATAAAATTAAGTCAAATGTTTCCTAAGTTTAAACGATATTTAAAATTAAACGTACACCACGGGGGAGAAGGTGCTCAGGAATTAATTATTTATTAAATAATTCAGGCAACTTCACCCGACAAACGAGCAGCATAATTATTCCAGTATTTTGAGCTCCAAGCTAGAATTGAAAGAAAAAAATAACTTGTTTATTGAACTATTTTGAGCCCTGAGTGCTGAAATGTATTTCAAATTATTTTCCCTTCATTTTAAACATAAGATAGTTAAAAAAATTAGTTTTACCATGACTACATTGAGGTACAAACGTAGTGTTAAATTTAGATTATTGACTATTTCTGGAGTTTAATTTAGGATGAGCTCCTTTTGATTACTAGTAAATTCATATACTGTACGTTGTATTTGACATTACGCGCATTGCAAGGTAACTGCAAGATTATTATACAGTGCAAGATTGTCATGTTCAGAGTTCACACATTGTCTTCATGTGGAGGAGTTTAGGTTCACTAAAATAAAGATGATTTTACATATAGTTTCTCATAAGACTAACACCATGATTGCACCATATTTCCTGGATTTGTGATTGTACCAGTTGAAAAACAAAACTCCAGCGAAGGAAGAGAAGTGAGTTGGATTCCATAATTTCATTTCATACCCGTATCACAAAAATATTCCGTTCGTCAAGTTGTTTTCGTATTTGAATTGCACAGTGGGAATAATTGATTTCGAACCAAGTAAAAGTTAAAAATGAACCACTCTACATGACTTGTATAAGTGTGAAATATGATTTCATATTAATCTATTTTAAATTTTGACATATTTTTCATTTTTAGAGCTTTGCATACAAGGTTTGATCGTAGAGAAATACAGTTGTTCAAATGAAATCAGAGCTTCAGTTCAACGACATTATGTTAGCTTGAGATTGGAATCTGAATTTGTACATCGGACGAGCGATGTCACCGGTGAATATAAATCCTGACTTTCATTAACGTTCTCCAGGCAGATTGAAATTAAAGATCGTCGATGAAATGTGTTAGCATTTAGAGCAACAAAGAGCAAAATGATTATTTTATCGTTTGAATTGATTAACACATGTTAGTTGTAGTTCATTCAATTTTACCACTGTGTTTTACCCCTTTATTCCCGATGGCAATACTTGAATTTTTAGGCAGAATACACGATAACACTAAAGATAAAATACTTTTATTTATATTTTCCGTACCCTGGTATCCGAGTCAAAAAATTAAAATTTGATTCATGTTCAACTAAGTCAAAAAATATGTCATTAGTTATTTCCTGCTAAATCTTAACAAATTTAACACCAGTCCTACAGTTAAGTCATATATCTAATTAACTGAAATCTGAGCTTCATTCATTCTTTCGTTAAAGGCTTCAGAAGACTTCTCAGTATCTCTTTTATTTTCTGGAAATCCTTGAAGAGAGAAACTGGAATCATCAAAGAAGCTCCCTGGAATTGAATGTCGAGAGTTTTTTTTTCAATTTTTTCTGAGAAAAATCTTTGATTCATCGGCGTGTGTGGTGAAGGTGCATAGCATTTCTATTTTGCTTCAGAGGTAAATTCTGAAGGGAAGCTTCAAATCACAGAACATAATTAATTCTTCATGCCTGAATTGAATAAGATCAGTGCATAAATTACTCTCAGATGAAATAAAAAAAACAGAATTCCTTTAGTAGAAAACTTGCTATTTAATTTGCTGATACCTGTATATTTTTTATCACTGATGATATTAATTCTGTGTTTTATACTGCATGTACTATTTCGAAATGTTCTAAGGAGGGTTAATGAGCTTCGTAGTATTTGTTGAATTTAAATTTCACATATATACGCAATTTAATCGTAAATAATTGAGGCACAGAAATAGAGTCAAATTTAGATTAATGACTATTCCTGGAATTTGGTTTAGAATGGGGCTATTTTAAACGCTTGTAAATCGATATACTGCGCGTCGAATTTGACATTACCTGCATTGCAAGATTAATGTAAGATTACATTGCATTGCTAGATCACTGCACGATTACTGCAAGATTACATTACATTGCAAGACTTCAATGCAATGGAAGATTACTGCAAGATTACATACAATACATTGCAAGATTACATTACTAGTAATTCAAGATTATCATGCTCAAGGTTCACACATCGTTTTCACGTGAAGGAATCTGTGCCAAATTCTGAGGGATCGACGATATTTAAAATAAACTGCGCTATCCCTCATGCTTGTATACCTGCAAATATTTTCGTTTGCCGACAATATTCTTGTATTCTGGGAACTTTAATTTAATGAGCTTCCCAAAACACGTCCAATAAATCTATAAGCTCGGCCCTTCAAGTAATTCATTCCCTAATTTGTCTCATATAACTTTCAAATGCTGAGAAATGCATTATCTTTTCCTATAAATAACCGATAGACAATAATTATCTAGAAAAAATTATAAAGCACATCATCATAAAATTATGGAAAGTTTGACTCTTCCTTTTACAAAATGTTGATTAATATTAAAAAAGGAATTGTATCAGATTAAGAATTATTTTCTTTCCAAATCAGAAAAGTGAAGCATTAGCTAAATTAATTTGAATGTTGGATCCGTGAACTCCGTTTATTTTTCTACATGTATCGATTTCGTCATCGATTACGTTGGCCGTGAATTTATACGTGATGATGATGGTACGTGGAAATGATCAAATGAGATTCTGAGAAATATCTAGCTTTTAATCATGCATTCTTTGAAAGTTTGTTTGAGCATGTCTTCCAACAGCTTTATCGACGCGAAATGTGGTGAGAATGCTTTAAAGCACAACATTAAAAATTACCTATACTGTGCAATGGAAATTTTGTAATTTTTTGGGAAATAGAGGTTTTTAGGGCCACTATGAACGGTATACGGTATTCGGTGTAGAAAATGACATCGTACAATTTAAAACATTCAACTCTAAACGCAATTACATTGAGTCTCTGCACACCTTTATTACACGAATAATAATTCATATGTACATTTTGGCGCAACAAAAAGAGAATCGTTCATACTCACATGCTCCCGAGTACTCACAATGTAGTCTAAACGTGAGAAATAATTTTTTTGGGTATCTTGGAATAATTTTCGCTAAAAGATCTAAGCTTGTTGCAAAAACAATTCAGACATACGTGCTTCGTAAGTGTTGCAAGTTCAGATTTTTTCAATCTTGTTGAGTCTTTGCAAGCTTTGGATCGAAATGTCATTTCATAACTTTAACTCGTATGTTTTCTAAATATATTTCTATTAGTACTGAGCACGTTTTTCAAGTTGCACGGTATGGTACAGAGAGCATTTTACATATTGAAGGCAGCTACTAGCTATTAAAGAAATTAGATGATCTACCAACTACATAATGTAGAATCAGTGAAACTGTTTTCGTGAGATTTTCTTGCCTCATATCTAAGGTTAAGAGCTACCAGCAGAAGCATTTGATTTTCGAAGTAGTGAAGTTCAGTGTCGAGGTTTTAGAAAATAAACCCCAAAGTTAGATAAACTTAATATCTATGACAGTATGAGTTGATTTTAGTTAAAAAATTGTTCACGACACAACACTTCTCAACGTTATTTAGAACCAAAGTCAGACAATCATTGTAACTCGAACCGAACGTGAAGCAGGAAAGTTTACATTTTAAAATAATGATCGATTTTGTCAAGATCCAGTCAAATTTTCAATTCAATCTTTGAAAGCTGTGGCTATAATTTTAATCAATGACACCTGCATCAGACGGGAATATTTGCAAAAAATGACTGCTCGAAGTTTAAGGATATTCATTGTAATTTTTCAATCAAGTACTTAGAATCCAGAACAAAATTCTACGCATGATTGTAACTCAAGATGGAAAGTCCATAATCTATTTTGAAAGGTGGTTCATCCAAAAATTTTGATGAAGTAGACCGGAAACTGTGAAATCTATTAAGTATGCAAAAATGAGTCAATGGTACCATTATCAACACGTCGGCCAATATCATTGCAAGAAAAGCTCAATTTAATCAGCTTTAGGCTATTTATTACCCTAAAGTTCAGCTTCACTCATCAATAAAAGCTCGTTGTTAATTTGATTAAATTTAGTTATGAAATCGATTCAACACATTCTGATTTAAATCTACGGAAAAAATAAGTTCGGCGTTTTCTTTGATTGCGTATATTTTGGAAACAGGAATTAAAATTGTTCAGAACTACAGTGTAGAACCTTGCGTGGAAGTTTGTACGTTAATGTTATCCGTCTGTGGATTCTATGTATGCCATAATACTTTTAAACAAATGAAGTCATCCAATTTCAACGCTTTGAATCAGAGCATTACATGTTCAAACAAATGGCAGAAGAACAATGCCAAACAAGTCTGGATTTGCCCCGTTCACAACAAGTAATACGGACATCCTTACTGTTGACTCGTCCACTGCTAAAACCCGATCAAAACCATACCTACATTTTTGGTAAATGTACGGTAATATTCAAAACTGATGATTTTATAATTGACTTATTAAATGCCAGGTAACATAATTTCTGAGAAATTTTTTCTTCTGTTCAAGGAAACATAAAAAATCGTCTTATCCATGTGGTTTTGTTTCTTTGAATCTTTTCCCTTCTTTTTCGAACATTACTCGATAAACAAATCCTTTTGGATATCTGAAAAATTGGAAAAATAATAACTTTTGATTCACATTGTTATGAGGCAGTGTATTTACAGTGGTTCACAGAGCCCACGCATTACTAGTGAATTTTCCCATTGAAGTAAAAAAAAAATTTTTGCTTGCAATACCAAGTATCTTGCACTATAAAGTACGATGGAAGTAATGTTTCATCATGTAAAAATGAACCTTGCAGTAAAAAAGCTCTGAGCAAAAGTTACGGGAAGATGCTTTGTGCTACACTTACGTTAAAAATAATTTAAAATGCAAAATTTGAGAAAAAACTCTTAGGAACTTTGTCGAATTTTGAGAAGTAAATATTAGAATCATTCTTACTTTACTGGGAGTTTTATTCAGTGAAAATTCTGAATAAATCTAAAACTTATTGAAGTTTATGGTTGCTAGATGTCGTGGAAAAATTCATGACTTTTTTAAAATTACATTTCAATTTACTGGAAAGTAAATATTAAATCCTTTCTACTTGCTTTCTTAATATACAGGGTATCTCAAAAAAATGTACACCTAACTTTCAAGTGTTAATAAAATAAACCCCAATGAACCGATTTTATCATATTTGGTCTCATTGGATGCAGAAATTCCTTACATTTCAAACCATTGTAAAAATGTTGCAAACTGATAGAAACTTTACACTTGGAAAAAATTATTTCATCATCACGTAATTTTAGGATTTTCTTGAAGCTTTTCTGAAATCATATAAATGTTTTTTTGAGTTCTAGCACTTCTTTTTCTTCCACTTGTTTTTTTGTTCAAATCGCACACAGTTCCTTCTTCATTGAATTTGCGCAGAATACAGTACAAGGTTAATTTAGCTTTATGCGTTCATCCACGGAAAGATTCAGAAAATTGCTGGCACACTTGTAGGTAGCTTTTTGTTTGGCAGAGCTCTTAACTAGAAAAATTTGTTTCTTCTTTGTTAGTTCCATATTGGAAGAAATGGATTGAGCTTAAATATAAACATTTCCAAGCAGATTGCAATAAATAAGATTCAGTATCATATCTACAGTTATTCATAGAATTTATTTTTCATTACGAATTGGAGTATTTTCTGATTCCAGACAAAATCCATTTATAGTTGTCACCTAATTAATGTTTTCTAAATGCAAACCTTTTTCTATTGCATAGTTTTTACAACGGTGTGGTGAACAATAAATTTTTGTATCCAATGAAATCAAGTATGATAAAATCGGTTCATTTAGTTCCATTTTATTAGCACTTGAAAGTGAGGTATACTTTTTTTTGAGACACCCTGTATAGATAATAATTTTTCATTTACGTTTTTGCACAATCCAGATAACTGTATGATTATTAACTTTTTTGAGAATCTATTGATCTAAAAGATCTAGTCTAAAGTACTTCTATTTCTACCCCAGTTTGGGACCCACTGAATGAGGGATAATTGAGATAAACCCAAAAATCCAATGGAACAGCCAGACATTGGATGAAACGTAAGGCAAGGTACGCGTAGCACCCTTGGATCACCCCTCTAGGTTACCCCTTTTGCAAAGCCCTCTCTGTCAAAAGCAGTCAAACCATAAACATACTGAAAACATAGTGAAGAAATTACGGTAGCTAGAATCACAGGTAAGATACTCGTTTACAGACCGCTTTATTGCTCAGTAAATGACGGGTTGATGATGGCAGGGCTAGGTTGAGGTCGATCTCTGGTGATATATGGGGCATTGTTTTGGAAAACAATCGAAAGCGCTTTGGTGTTGGCGAAATTATGATCTAAATATTGGAAGCCTCACCGAATAATTTGTACTCATATTGCAACAGTCAAAGAGTATTTTTAACTCGGATTGTCTCAGAATTAAAATAAATATAGTTATTGATAAACGTTTGTTGAAAGTTTACATGCCTGCTTAATGAAGTAAGGGCTATAATTTTTGGGTTGGTAATGAGGCTTGGAAACTTATTATTGAAGTTTAACGAAACGTTTTTAGTGACAACGCTTCTAATGAAAAGTCAGAGAAGCATTTTATGATTTCTACACTCAATAATTCAGGCGCCATTGACGACAGAGAAGTCAAGGCATTGATCGATTTATCTCACCAAAGAATGAGAATTTTTTCAGGACGTGGTACAGTACATGAAGGTGCGTTGGAGAAAAGCCATTCGTCGACGTGTTCTTTTTTCAAATGGGAAATTTAATGATTTTAAAATCCAGAAGCGTTTCATTGATTCCTTTTCGAAATAGTCCTTTTATTTGAAACAACTTGATTCGCAGTAAATATATATCAATTTCCTACAGGGAAAACATTCACCCAGATACGGCTACGTACAGCTCCAAATATAAAACGAAGGTAGTAGAAGTTCCAACAAAAGAAGAAACAATTTTTTCAACCAAAAATATTCCTACAAGCAAAACCGTATGGGTTTTTAAGTCGTCTCGGGATCAATAAACACCGATGCCGAACAGCCCGGTGCATGCATACTTGATAGCTGCTAACGCCACTCCAGTAAATGAATAAACCTGGAGATGGTCTGTTTCTTGCATTGATGTCTGTCATCATTGGGAGTTGAGTCCTATGCAATACCGCAGTGAGACATAAAAGGCGTATTACATTATGGCACCAAGCCGTCGAGTCCGTTTTCAAAGGATCGCTACATTCAAAGACCTATATGAATTCCCATTCCTGCGTATTCCTAAGTAATAAACTCAATAACGTTACATTTCTGCTCGCTGAGCTCCATCTGATGGTCAAAGGGCTTAGATGTTATTGATATTTACACCCCTTTATTCGATAGTGAGTGATGGGGGAATATTACAGAGACTGAAGTTAGGTTTTGTATTTTGTGGTAGCATTTTGTAGGCAGTTTTAAACCGATGTAGCGAGCTTTCCAGCAGAGTTTTAAAGGTTCCCAGTAGAAATTTCTTCATATCTGAAGGTGTAAATGACCAAAAGATCTTAAATGAATTTTAAGTAATTAGCGTATGAATTTTCACTTCACTGGAAGTATGTTAAAACTGTTTGAAGAGTACGAAAAAGTAAAACTTTCCAAATATAAAAATAGCTAGAACTATTTAGGAATTTCTAATATTTTCCGAACGAAATATTTCATTTTACCAACCTACATTTCAATTTTGAGTTACTGCAACTTGCATGTGTTCCATACAAATAACAAAACTCAAGAGCACATTGATTGAGGTTATCATAATGGTAAACCTAATAAAAATCAAGAGAGAGGAAAAGATACAGATAGAAAGTCCAGTGACCTCCGTGATACGGATGAGTACTTCATGCCCAGCTGGGGCCATTAGACCTCCCCATGACATGTTATATTATCAGTTTTGATTAATAATTCCTGAACAGCTATTAGGAGATAGAGACTGAGATTGGGTATAGCTGACTTTTATTCATTCATTATTTACTAGTAGAGGCACGCTGCGAAAAAAAAGCGGGACAAATGATATTGATTTCTTTAGATACCCTCTTATTTTCCGTAAATGTGGCATAAAATATCGTTATTTGCAGTAGCACTGATACAGACTGCCTTCTCTGACAGCCTCGCTGATGAGTTGGAGATAAGGACCAGGAAATTTTCTCCTATCTAAATCCTTTAGAGCGTGACAGAGAGTCTGATGGACGGACCAAGCAAGCGAGCCACACTGGGCTATTATTGCATGGTGGTATTTACTGTATGTTCTTTATTTATTTTTGCCATGTTGTTCTCACACATAACTATAAACGGAGTTTTCAGCCAGATTTATGAACACGCAAGGTAATGGAAAATTTCTGAAAATTATAAGATAATATAGAGGGAACATCGTCGTTGCCTAACTTTGCCTAATTTTAATTTAATAACTTATTTGTTGAAGCTGAATCAAACAATTTTATTCAAGACATTCGCGTATTTCAATGTGGATTTATGAACCACGACCATTGAAGTAAAACTATTATTTTAGATATGAGATATACAAACTGAAATAAGAGAATTGTCAGTTTTGGTCTAGCGGTAGAATTATAGCTAGGCTTTTATTATTCACTATACTAAGCAACACTTAAATACTCATAAGCTGATCTTGTGGTTTCATCAATTATAATTCCGTCCATTTCAACTGTTAGGTCACACATTTCAAGTAGAACTGCATTCGTTTAACCACTGATGCAACAGAACCCATAAATTTACATTGGAATTGATAAACAAACACGTCCCTCTATCCTGTCATGTATCCAAATACGACTACTCTATTGCTTTCTTTGAAAACGCCGCAGGTCTTGAGAGCTAGCGCTGATATTAGTACTTTTATTCGATTAAGAATAATATTTTGCTCCCACTTGAGCGATGGCAGTCCGAAGCTCGGCTATTGATATTGAAGAATTTTCTTCCACAATTGGTGATGCTAATCCATCGAACGACCGATAAAACAACACTAACCTATTCCGTGTTAAGCTTTACACCTTTTAGTTTATTTGAGCGTGGGCTTGTAGTTTTGCGTGGAAATACTGGGGAACTCAACTTAGAGTTAGGGTTCGGTGTGAAGAAGAATAATAAATTCTTTCGGGTTACTGGCTGATTTGTTGTGGATTATTGGGATAGGTGCCCTCGTGGTCTCTTCTAAGCCCTGTTTTCTTGTAAGTCATACTTAAAGTTCGATTTAAAAGCTAGACATAAGCGAACAACCCAGATTTATATGCAGAAAACTGTCCTAATGTTTTGTAGACACATACAACAGCACAACAGCACTGTTTGTGAGAAAGGATGATGACCACCGGTAGCTCTCGAATTATTGGTAGCTCTCGAAATACTGGTTGCTGCAAAATACTAGTAGCTCTCGAAATAATAGCAGCTCTCGAAATACTGGTTGCTCTCGAAATACTGGTAGCTGCGAAATACTAGTAGCTCTCGAAATAATAGCAGCTCTCGAAATACTGGTAGCTCGCGAAATACTAGTAGCTCTCGAAATACTAGTAGCTCTCGAAATAATAGCAGCTCTCGAAATACTGGTAGCTTTCGAAATACTGGCAGCTCTCGAAATACTTGTAGCTTTCGAAATACTGGCAGCTCATGAAATACTGGTAGCTCTCGAAATACTGGTAGCTCTCGAAATACTGGTAGCTTTTGAAATACTGGCTGCTCTCGAAATACTGGTATGTAGCTCTCGAAATACTTAGTTTTCTTACCCTCTATTTGAGTCCTTCTAAAAATTTTTTGTTTCATGGATCCGAGATACGAGCCTTAAAATTACGAACAAGTATTCCGAAGGCCAGGAACTGAAAAGTTTGTCCACAAGTCAAATCGCGCTTGAAACTAGCACGACAGGAGCCGCAGACTTCCTGTAGCAAAGTTCATTTTCAATAAAAACCATAAGTGCTGATGCAGCCCTGCCGCAGTAATCAACTTCACCGCTATAAGGGACATGCTCCTGAGAACATTGCTGCAGAGAACATGTTAAAGGAACATGCTCCTGAGAACATTGCTGGAGAGAACATGTTGCAGGGAACATGTTCCTGAGAACATTGCTGCAGAAAACATGTTGGAGTGGCGGCACCTCAGTGTGGTCCGGGCATGAAGGCCCATACATCTCAAAGGTATCAAAAGGAACATGCTCCTGAAAACTTAGCAAAGAGCATTGTGAACATAGCATATGCTACAAAGAGCGCGTTGCAGAGAACATGTTGCATGGACCATCCTGCAGGGAGCGTGCTGCAGATCATATGCTGGAGAGAATACGTGGCATAAAAACGCTGTAAAGAACATGCTGGAAGGGACATGCTGGAGTAGGCATTCTGCAGAGAATACATAGAGGAAAAATGCTGTAGAGAACCCGCCGTGAATAAATGCTGACGTATTTACTGTGCACTCCCTGCATGCCTAGTTAGACTACGATTCGCTGCACTCCGCCATCTAACACGCTGGAATTCGCTCCAATACTTTTGCACAGAAATAAAATAGAAGCACAAAATGTGATTACCATGTATTGAAAGCTTTATCAGATTAGCAGCAAAAATTTAAATTTTTTTTATGGAAATCAGTTTTCTGTTCGCATGCCATGTTCTCGATACTTGATATGCACATAAATCCTGGATACACAAATGCCTTGTCTTCGATATTTCATATACACGTAAGTCCTAAAAGCTAAACAATAAATAGAACACGAATCAGAACAGAGCTTGTTCACGATCACGTCGACCTTTCAAATTATATTTCTCTCCGAAGCAATTTTAAATTGCTTTTCAATAGCTCAGCCTGATGCAACGCTCATTGATCAATTGTCCGACAATATGGCAGTACAAACACTGAATAATTTTAAGGAAGTGAACTTCTCGTCGGAGCATCGAATATTAAATCGATAATCAATAGTCGAAGTGGGCTGAGACATGCATTAAGCGTTATTGAGTGATAGGCATTTTTGTTGCTCTCGATTCATAAATAAACTCAGTATTTTTTGGAATTCTAACATGATGCCAAGATAGCAAGAGCGGACGCTGGGACTGACATATACAGAGTAAGTCGAAAGATTTCCTGAAATCGATAACAAATTTTACAGGCATACGTGACGGCATATTTATATCGTCTCTATTTTTCATGTAACATTGTTATGAACTTTCGAGCAATAAAATCAGCTTCAATATCCTCAGAGAATATTATAATTTCAACATACCAATACAAAAACCAAATTTGTCTCACGTTTCAGGGCCGAAAAAAAGGTTGTACTTATTTGCAAGCATGTACCTGATGCAAATCTCTGTGGATTTTGCTTACGATAACGATGTTAAGAACTTTAGAAAAAACTGAAAACCTTCTTTTCGTGTTGAGCTACAGCAAGATCGAGATAACGTGAGGACTTAAATGGAAAAGCGATTTATCACACGATGATTTTTATTGAAATAAACCAGGTACGAGATGAGATATTAAAATATTTAACTATGTTCTTAGAGTTAGTATAATATTTCTAATTTTCCTTTTTAAATTCGTTGAGATCTAAACAGCCGCATGTTTTCTTCGATATGATTGTCATGTGCTAAGGGTGCAGAAAACATGTGGCTATTTTCATTGGAAATGTCCACATGTTTTCTTCGGCGGGACTGTCATGTACCCAAAGAGATAAATTGAAGTTTCTTCTTGTTTGACTTTTACATATCATTCTGTATGAAAAAACATAAACACCTCCTAAAAATTTAGGCTTTGGTTTCGAAGAATCAGACGGGAACCCGTGATAATTTCGTTACTTTAATGAGAAACAATTTTCGAAGATGCCAGCAAGTTTAAAATTTAGGGTGGAAAAGTATTCCATAATCTGACAAGAAACTTTTCAAAAAGTAAATCCTACTCTTATTAGTTCCAAAGTTTTCAAAATTAGTAATAGTAGGAGTTTTCTTGCCAGAGTTGTTCTCCCTTATTGAATAATAATATTGCAACTTTTAAGTGTCGTTGTTCTGAGATTTCCTAAAGCTCCCTGAAATTCATCATTTTATTGACGCCCTTGCGCTGGAAGTGTGATCAACTCCGAAAGCGCATTATTCAGGCTATGTTTTTCTTAGTCAAAGTCTCATCTATGATTAATTTCTTCTCTTTGATTTGATGGGGAAAATATACCCAAATCAACCCCAATTTATGTATTGTTCAAACAAGCGTCTGTTTCATAGTTTGTTCACAAAACTTCTGGAGATTAGGAAACCATTTTTCCCCTCCAGCAATCATGCACGGTAAGAACAGAAAAAACATTTTACTTTACTGGAAGGATTTTATGGCTCTTTCATACAACTAATTTTTCGTCTCCAAGTGTCACGTCAATAGACCTGAATGAAAGAATGATGATACTAGGTGTAGATGAGTTCATTGGTGTTCGATGTTCTATGCATTAATGTTCGAGTCATTAATAACTCGTCTCCATGTACTGAGCAACATACTTCGGAAGTTAAGCACAAAGGTGCAAATCCGAACAAGTTTAGCTTGCGAGAAGCAAAGAGTTTCGATGTACAAAATTGGGCAAAAAGAGCTGCGCAGAGACAAGTCATACATTTAAATTACGTTTCCTACATGTAGGAGAAATCAGACGTTTCGAGTCACTAGACTCATCATCAGTGATATCTGTAAACAAAAATACATAATTTCTCCAAAATTCTTCAAAATATTTGAAGACGTAATACACAAAAAACGTATATACATAAAATTGAAATAAAACGAACCATCGATCACCCAGTTTTAAAGGGTATGTACTGTCAGTATCATTAAGTTTGCGTTGCGCTCAAAAGTAACATAAGGAGTCTGAAATACCGAAATTACAGAAATCGGACACGGAATTGAAAACGCGAGAATGTTCCGCATTCAAAGATGATTTGCAGTTTTTAACATAGCGCCTATTTGCTGACTGAGGGAGTCCATTTAGAGGTTTTCCAGTTCGGTGACGAAGGCCAGAATGCTCTGAGATTCTAATGAAGAGAGGACGGGACGTACTGCCCACGCACTCAGATGCACACTGTGCACAACTAAGCATGTAAACAACATTAGATTTTAAGCACATTGGAAGCTGGTCCTTAAAGTAACAAAGTGAACCCATTGTAAATTTATTAGTTAGGAGGATTTGGAATTTTTTGTTGGGAAATGTTTTTCTAAAAGCTTTTATAGATTAATGCATAATTTTTCTGATTGAAGACCAAAATACAGCAAACCGAAATAAAATTTAGAAAGAGCTGAAATGTCTGTTGAAACTTACGGATGATACCTCTGGTCTAAAAAAATTTTAACAGCAGAATCAGAAACAACAGTAGGAAACCCGGTAACTGGAAAATGTTTAAGTGAACGCTCTCAGTTAGCCATTAGGCGTCATGTTGAAAACCGTAAATTATTATCTTTGAATCCGGAATATTTTCGCATTTTAAAATATACACCTCCGATTTTAATAGCTTGCGCATTTTAGAGTCCTTGTACATTTTCAAGTGAAAACCTAACCTTAACATGGCTAACAGTGCATACCCGTTAAAACTGGTTGATCAGTAATTTGTTTTACCGAGATTTTATAATTATGCATTTGCTTTTTCGTGTATTCCGTATTCAAATATTTGCATAAATTTTGAAGTAAACTATGTGTTTTTGATTACAGATATCACTGATCATGAGTCTACTGACTCGATACGTATGATTTCTCTTACACATAGGAAAGGTGATTTTGATGCACAACTTCTTTCAGTGTGACTCTTTTTGCCCTATTTTTGATCTCTAGACCAAGGCGCAATTTTTTGAGCTTCAGCGTTGCATTTACTAACGAGTTTTATTGTGACATGCACTCGAACGCCTTGATCAGACCTTAAGCGAAATTTTCAGCCTCGTCAGCATCACGACGTCGTAGAAAAAAAGGCAATAAGCTGCTCTTCTAAAAGTTAGCCTCGTTGGAAGACGATCCACTTCTACTGTAAAATTTAATTCCGCTCTAATGAAGACTTGTAAATAAGAAGTGTTATTTCTGTAAATCGTTTTCTGAGTTCAGATCTGATTCATCTTACAATTTATTGAAAAAATATAGAATTTATTGTTCGCTTTGCTTTACTTAAAAAAATCTTATAAAAGTTGTAACATTAAACTAATTACAAAATTTCAACCAAAAAGCTCTTGTTTCCAAGTCTGAATGGAGTTTTGTTCAATTCAGCGTACATTTCTAGGACGACTTGCCCTCATCTCAATCGGGTAGCTCACATGTGTACTTAATTATATTGTGCGCTAAGCATAGTCTTTTATTACGAATCCTAGTGGATAAAAGTTCCGATGTAGAACATTAGGCGCAGAAATCATTCAGTTGGCATGGTATCAAGGTATTGAAAAATTGTAAGAGGTGTAGTTCATATTACAAACGAGTTTCAAGCACATCGAAAATCTGAGATAGCGTGTTCACCGAAGTCAGAAACCTTCAGTAAGTTCTGGTGCAACAGTGATTGTATTTTCACTCTCAGTGAAAGGCTTTTAAGTAACTACTTTCAAAGTGTACTGCAATAGACAATCTATGATATATTTGTCTATGGAATGAGTGAGAAAATTCGTTCAAAATATACATAATATTTTTAAATTATAAATTACACATTTTACCTCGACGATGATATTCATAGGCAGTTCTTCTCTGGCACTGTACTAGAAATGAAGAAGCGCTGTTTCCGCCACGACATGTTTTCCCTATAACGAATGTGAAGATTTCACAGCAATTTGCTGAGTCGAACGCAATTTTGGGAGCTAATGAAGCACTTAGATAGGACATAGCGACCGCAGCAGCCTCGCAACACTGGAAAAAAACTAAATTCCACCAGAAGAATTTTTTCAGGAGGTTGGCAAAAAAATCCGCAAAATTTGAACATGAGTACAACAAAAGTTAAAATAGCTATCTACTGCACTAGAACCCGGCAAAATTTTGGGAAGTTCATGAGTTACAAATAAAAACCGTTGCATTCTGCGTATGTATCACTTCATAATTTACTACTAAAATTTACCCATCTAAGGGTATGCTCTCATATTGTCGTCGCATCATGAAATACAGAGTTAGAGTCAACGTTATCACACGCTTACAGGCTGAAAAGTAGCAAATAAAAGTATAGTAATTTAATGTTAAGTAACGATCTCCATATATACAATGGAAAATAAAAATGGGAATAACTATATGCCTCTCAATGGTGGGCCTCAAAATGTGAAGCATGCTTCAAATTTTTGTATTACCCAGTCACCTTTTCTCCACTTCATCGAGAAATTTATTAAAGTTTCAGACAAATTCTTGGCTGGCAAAAATTATGGATAATTATAGATGCTTCTGTAAAAAGCTAGCCTGGTTAGGTGAAGATTACATGAGTTAATTCAAGTTAAATTTTGAAAGGTAAGGGTAATGCAATAACAATAAAAAAGAGGTAATGACAAACTCCAAGGCTTGATTCTTAACTATCGGCAATTCTAGAATTTCCGTTATATTTTAGGGCAAATTATATTTGCTACCCTTGCCTATTCAGTTGAACTAACCACAAAACCCCTACAGCAAATGAACAAATACCATTTGGCACTACTTTCCTTTAAAATTTGTGAATAGACCTGCTTGGCCCAGAAAATTGAAAATGAACCGATGTTGCAGATCAAAGAGGAAGGAGAGAAGAGTTGTCTGGTTGACGACCGGTCAAAACTCTCCAAGCCCTGACACCGCATGGAAGAATGGACGTTTCCGCTTACGTGAGAAGACTTTTGCTGCATTCCGGTGTCCACAGTTGAGAATTGCAAAAAGTTCGACTGCCTGATCCACACAGAAATGCTCAAAGTCTGTCGGATTCTGTTTATCACCATCAGCAGCGGTTTTTTCTGTACAGCATAGGCGTTGTGTGTTGTAGTCGTTGTTGATTTTCTCCAGGTTTCATCTGTTATGTCATTTTACAACTCTCAAGACTTAATTTGAAACATGCTAACTCCATCGATCATCTGAACATCAGTGGTAAAACGAAACGTTTTCAAGTTATCATCTTTGCATCTTACGGCCTTACAGCAGAGTAGTTGAGGTCGAATTTTGTGAAAATTTATTTAGCTTACAACGTAAGAATTTTTTTATTAAATGTAACCAATTAACAAACTAATCGGTAAAATCTCGAAAATATACACAAATGAGAACAGTTTTCACTGTATTTTCAGAATACAATTTCATTTCAAAATATCCCGTGTGTATTCTTTCTATCGCATCAATGCAAAGCACAGTTTATCGTACGAACATAAGAATGAATCGACGTGAAGGCAAAAATGTTGTAAACATAAGTCAACAGAGTACAAGTATCAGTTCTACGGGAGGACTTCGGGAGGTAGTTCAACGAGGGCAGTGATCAGTGACACACCCTTTCATTGTTCATCGATCTATCATGATAAATAGAAGTAGATCACGAGACTCTGAGGCTACAAGCCTTATATTTCCCGTGATGATAATTGTAGATTGCTTCCTTTGGTAGAAAAGAAAGGGCGATTTGAAATTTTACTCGTCTAAATATTCAGATATTAAGCTTACCTGAGAGTAATAGAGCGAACCCACCTTGAATATCCTTCGATGTTGAATTCTTAGTTTTGAATATTTAAGTAAATCACTGTAAGTTTATCACGTAAGTAGCTCATCTCAAAAGATGTTTTTTCATTGAATTCGTAGAGGGTGTCATATGGAGTTGCAATTAGCGAATTGTGTGAGCAAAAGTATCTTGGGTCACTGCAAGCAGAAAGGAAGTTGCCATTTTTGAAGCTTGAGCAACGTATGATGACACATGGTCCAGCAACCTCGATTTAAAATAACATCGTGGCAAGAGCGTGCTCTCACATCGTTACAAGTTGCAAAAATTTCGCAATGCCACACATGACAAAAGCCGGGATTTATTCGTATAACTATTCCGGACGGTTCAAATTTCCCAACGCACGCGATCACTTATTCGAACGCCGTCCAGAACTACGAACTTATCGGCACTGCATTCGCGCAGAGAATATTTGCTCCACAATTCTGATCAGTTGCCTTTGGGTTCCGATTTACTCTCCATAGACCGCACGAGCTACGAACGCCGGAGGTTTCTTCGATGAGTCCCGGATGGACGGCACGATTGAATAGATATCCAATAATGGGGGCGGTTGGTCGGCGGTGTCTTCAAGAGACGGAATATGGCTGAACAATTTTCGAGAGAGCGAGGTGTTTGCCGTCATCTGTGGAGTGAGAAAAAGAAGAATTGAAGGATGGTATGAGAAATCAGTCGATACATCGGATGCAATCGAATGGTGTCGTACAATTTTCGCTCACAACTGTGTCCCAAGTTGGGGAGATTCGAACTGAGGTTTGGAAAGCGCAAAAATGCAGGATGCGAGACCCATATTTTCTCGTCTTTACTTCCACAATGTATAGCATCGTTTATGAAAGAATTCTCGATACTCATTCCAAATATTTGAACGAAATATCAACGATTTTTTTTCTCGAAATATTGATAAAAATGTCAGTTTCTGGATGGCAGATACATCCGAAAAATATTGAATCGAATCATAGCATGTGGACTCCAAGAAAAGATATATGGAATTTCAAGAACGAATCTCGGAGTCCTGCGGCTGTTTAAAGGTATAGAATGTATCTCAGAAAGTTATAAGTTGGTTCCATAAGTTTTAAAACAATATGGTTCAAAGGTTAAGATATTTCACAGTCAGCCATTCAGCTTCATGAATGAGTGAACTTGGATGAACTTTTTGACAGAATATCGATGACGAATAAAATAGAGCGAATATTTGAAAGTAATTCAGAAAAGGAGCGCCCCAGGAAGTTCCGTGAATGAACGAAGTTAGTTTATTTACCATATTCTGGTTCAATTTAAGCTCCTCCTGAATAATTATAATAGCATCTACAAAGTAGGCTATCTTGAAATGGGAGAGCTAATTTTAACGCAGTATATTGTAGGTTTCACTTAGTAGGCACTTTTTGAAGGGATTTTGGAACAACGGTGTACCTGTTAACTGCAGGTACCAGAAGCTGGTAACGATGGTTAGTTGCAATTAATTAAGATTTACAATCTTCGATGTGAACGTATTACAACTATCACCGGATGTCACTGATTGAGAACAAATTAAATGTTACATTTTGAATACATGGTGACATCTGTATTGTAATTTCAAACGCTTGGGGCGTCATAACGTCACCCCACTACACGTCACCGCTATGACGTCACGTCATACGTAGCTGCGTTATGACATCGTGCGAGAAACGTTTTCGTAGGAAACATGACAACAAAAGTCGCCATAATGTTATCATATCATGTATGTATTCTGATATCTGTTATGTGATTTGAAGATTGTTTCTCTAACAAAGCCGAGCTAAGTAAGTCACTGCGTAACGATATGGAAGTTTTGACTTTCGTAATAGTTGCAGTTCTGGCACTGCAATGTGTAGCTATGGATCAAACATCGGCAAAAAATGGTTGAATCTTATCGGTTTTGTAAGATTGAAGTCAACAGTATACACAATGAAGCAAATGTTTTCTTGGCCGCCCTATCTTTCAGTTATTTCTGCTATAAATAACTGGTCTTAGCAAAGGCTCACAAACTCAGAGCGAGTTCAGTAAATTTCATTTATATTACTCAGCGAGTTTATACTTTTCGTGTTCAGCTAACTTTAAGGTTAAAAAATATGTTCCTTACTGTGAGCTTGTCGAAACAATACTTCTAGGAAAGAAAAACTTCGTTTTTGATGGTAACATCTACATTAGAAATGGGAACGTTTGAATATTGTAAAGCCTCCCAAACATGGTGAGGCTTTTCTAAATATAACATATTAAACATTTCATAAAGCTCAAATAAAATAAAAATGAGACAAGAGGCTTCAATTCTGAAAATGCCTGTTTCATAAATTCTTGAGACCTTATGTGCCTACGCCTGACGAGCAAGTGATCTGTTTAGGATATTAATTGGTCCATAAAGCTGACATGTTCCGTTCACTACAAATTCTTTCGTTTGAGTGAAAACCGCTAGAAATAATTTCATTTGTTGCCATTGTGTTTCACAGAATTTCGTTTGAGTGAAAACCACTAAAAATAATTTCATTCTTTACCATTGTGCTCCACAGAATTCATTTTCTTTACCCTGTACTACAATGCCAATAACTAATCATAACTCAAAAGATTCTAAATCTTTTCAATGGCATCACACTTCCAACGAAAAGGACATAATCAATAAAGTAATGATAAGTATACATTAAAAGTCATCAATTCATGGATTGGCTTTGACGCACTGTACACTTCCGTCTCGAACGCAGAATAAACATAGCTTTAGCTTTGAAAACCAACACAATGTATAACATCAAACAGTGCTTTTATTCATAAAGAAATTTATGTGTCGTGTCGGGAGCCTTGGAGACATGGGAACACAAAGAACTTGAAAGGCGGTCTAGTCAAGCATTCAGTCTTTTTCAATGATAAATGACAAGTAGTTAAAACAGCCTTTGTTTAGATGCTACCTCACTGACAGGACTTGTCATTTATCATCGTTGAACTAAACTCAATGAAAATAGAATAAAAAAGTTTCGATTTTTCAAAACGTAAGACTCATTTGTCTAAAAACGAGTCGCAAATGATGTAACGGGCTCCCGAGAAGATTGCAGTTTGAACACTTCACTCTCCATTTAATTTTTTTTCTGTGTGAAAATACTCAGAAATTGATGGTGCGCGTGAATGCTGATGCTCGTAATCGAAAAAAGTTGTACAAACATCCTATTATATCGCGTAGCCTCCGTATCGTGTAGAACTGTGATCCTATCTAATAGTTATTTGAGCGACCGATGTAAAAAATCCTTCAAAACTAGACAAAGCAAGCTAATCTGATTATGGCTTTATAATCAGAGCGCTAACACTACAGCTAAATGGGAGCTTTTTTGAAGGGAGTGTAATGCGAGACGAAGGCTGTACGTTGATTTAAGCAATGCATCATATCAATATTATTTATATTCTGTAAAAGCACAGTTATTTTTATTTCATATGCTCAAGGCATACAAAATCAACAATACCAATTTATCCTACATAAATGAAGTTTTCAACTATTTTTGCTTACATTCTAAACAAGGTACGAGTAAAACAATGTAGACTGAAACAATAACGACCTCACATTCTATTGTTTCACACCTTCTTCATTCTATCACACAGTAATTGCTTCTAAACAGTATTTTTACTCGTGCGTTACTTAAATCCGCGAATTAAAGTCCTTAATTTCACAAATCTTGCAAAACGCACCGACATATAGTTAACATATAGCACGCACTTCTGAGGTAAAGTAAACTTATTTTTATAGAAGGGTATGTTCGGCTTTGTACGTCGTATGCACGGAGGTCACCTCTGCACTCCCCCTCCGCAGTGTCAGCTGCATTTTTTCGAGTGCTGCCTTGACTAAGAATATTAGCAAGGTAGCTTAACCCAAGTTGTGTCTTC
Source organism: Orchestia grillus (assembly GCA_014899125.1). Classification (NCBI taxonomy): domain Eukaryota; kingdom Metazoa; phylum Arthropoda; class Malacostraca; order Amphipoda; family Talitridae; genus Orchestia; species Orchestia grillus. Next base: position 25,936 of record VOMN01102781.1, read on the forward strand.
TTCCATAATCGTGTTTTGATGCAACTTGGAAGTTAGTTGTCTTGCCTGATCACACGGGCAAAGCAATAAATTTTTAACATATTTTTGAAGATCAAGCCCAAGTGTCCGAGCAATCGTCGCTATTCGTGGTTTTCACGCCTGGGCAAGATTCGGTGCCACAAGCCTCATTTTTTTGTGACGGATTCACGGATACACAAATTGGATAAATATATTTACTTTCTTGAGTTTCTTTCTCGTTCAAGTTTTAACATTTATAGAACAAACTGGAAAGCAGTTTAATTAATAAAGTAATAATTTGGAAGTTTTAATGAAACGGACGACTTGCACTAACTACTGGACGAGCCTCTTTTATATCATTGGTTCATTATTTTCAAAATCTTGTTAAGAAACTGATTGTCATGAACTTTTATTTATCGACAATCGGAAAATAATTTCAAGCTATCTACTGCGCCAACATTGCATTTCAATTCGTCACTACGATGAAACAATGAAAGAATTTATTCAGGCAAAGTTTTAAATCCTACAAGTTCGATGTGTAATGATAGGAAAGGACAGAACTTTATTTCGCTCAAGTAATTTTGACGAGCATAATTGTGAAAGTATGAGAGCTTATTGCTCGAAGAAAAAAGTAAATGTTCAAAATAAGCTCGTCAGAAACACGGTATGATAAAAAATAACCTTTATTAATTCCAACACGATTTACCGTTGGGTTTTGAATGCCTTACGACTACCAGTGTGGTGGGGGATGTCAGGAATGTGTGGTTTAAACTTCCTTCTCCAAAGGAAGTACTCCGCAGTCACGTGAAAATGCCTCCCTGAGCCGAGTATCGAACCCAGGTCCTTTAGGTTACGAGACCACCACGCTACCACTATGCCACGGAACCCACACAAACTTATATCGCTTGCCCATTCAGACAATTTGATTTATATATGTATGTACGATAATTCTTTATTCTAATTTCGTAAATGGTACAGCTTGCATCAGGAATGAAAGGGCCCACTCTAAAATCTCCGAATGTGGAAAGTCTTACTCACATTTTGACTTAAAATAATGACTGCGTTATTGCAATCTGCCTCGGAATACCCATCTCATTTCGGCATGTAGATTTAAGTCTTCCGGGGAATGAAAATGATGAAATACTAACTGACTAGGGAAGCCAGGGGCTCTTACTTATGTTCCCTGATTATTTATTTCTCATATTTCATCTACGCTGAAGAAATTACTTCACGTCTTCTTTAGATGTGAAGAAAATTAAATACACACTTAATATTATATCTCCTAATTAGCTTCAAAGCAAGCCCAGAGGAGGATTTTTTTAACCAAGCTGTGTCTATTCCACAGCATTTCAATTTAAAAATTATCTTTAGTATGCATGCTTCTTTCATTCAACTTATCGCTCATGCTTAGGATCTGACAACATATTATGTCTAGCAAATTCTGAACGAATACTTTCCCTAGTATTTTCTAACGTAAATATGAAATATAAACAAAAGTATATTTTTTAATATGGCAGGTACAAATTTCGACGTCGAACTCTATATTGCACCCAATTTAGAGCGCTGTGTTCTGAAGAAATTTTCGTATTGTTTTGTTAAATTATCTTCTTGCACTGTAATTACTCGCTTGGACTAGAGTACGAAACATGAAATATTTAATATTCTTCTAGCGTGAAAATTGGGAAAAACTTGACAGAACTTATACAGGCGTTAAGTGATAGTTATTAAATTAGACGAACGTCGGTGAGTGATTGCTAATATTTGTGAGCTTACCTGCTGAAAGGAAGAAACTCATAAATATCATGAAGGTTCTTCCAAGATGGCCAGCGCTCATAATCCTTCAATCCCCTTTTAACATGCCAACTAAGTTTTCTCTAAGTGTTAGAACTGCTGTACATACTTCCATCGACAATTTGACACGGAAAACCCCTAACTTATAATGCACTTGTCTTGAAATTCTATTCCGACTTTTCTCACTACTCCTATAAAACTATTTGCAATTTATTAGACACCTGTGAAAAAATTAGTGAATGAAACGATCATTCTTCTTTTCCCAGAGCGATGTAGACTGAATCGAAAAGAGAAATTCCTGCTTAGGTTTTCACAGTCCTTCCGTCCCTAGCAGAGGCTATCGATTAGAAGAGTACTCCCAACTAAAACTTTTCCCGTCGGAAACGAAGTAAATAGGACAGAAGTAAAACAACGACACAAACTTCCCCCGTCAGAAACGAAGTAAATAGGACAGAAGTAAAATAGCGACACGAACTTCCCATGTCGGAAATGGAGTAAATAGGACAGAAATAAAACAGCGACACGAACTTCCCATGTCGGAAATGAAGTAAATAGGACAGAAGTAAAACAGCGACACGAACTTCCCACGTCGGAAATGAAGTAAATAGGACAGAAGTAAAACAGCAATTGTCGAGGTGCTTGCCGAGTCGCCAGCTCTCAGCGCCCGGCCAAATGGAATGAGATAGTGACAGTGTCCGGGCCCCAGAAAATTAGCTGCAGTTCAGGTTTTGTCCTGCTGCTCCACTTGGCTGCTGGTCAGCCATTTAATTAACTGTGTCCTGGTTTGGCGGTAAATGTTAAGCAATAGTCAAATTGTCCAATTGAGCTGTCAAGTCGCGTGGCGGTGTCGATAAAGGTTCCAAAATGTTAGCAGCGCACGTAGTTCTTCCTGTACTCTTGTTCGCTGTCGGCACTGTTTTACTCTAGGAAGTGCACGGGGAAATTGAATTTCGAACTCCAAGGGCTGCTAAAAACAATACACGTTTCGATGCTATTGTATTACGATCTCTACACTCCTTCAACTCGGAAAAGTTTGTTTACTTACTTGCTTCTGGTTTTGAGAAAAAAAAGCTATGAAATGAAATCTACGGAAGTTATAACCAAGTTTTCACATGTGTTTGAAGCCCCCTTTTCTAGTACTCTTTCCTAACATTTTTCCTTAATCTTCTGGAAGCCTGGAAACGGCCTGTTGACATAAACACAGTGGCACAATGTCCCGTTTATATTTTTAATATTTCTATATCACCACTTATACATAAAAAACATTTACTCCGATCCATAGAATAGACAGATACACGTGTTAGAATAATGCGATTATCATGGATGCGTAGAAGAATGATTCTTTCCGATATGTATTTACATATCGGAGACACCTGCGTATTGATTTCGAGCTTATTCTTATTTTTCATTCACTACTCTTTACCTTGATGGTTTGTTTCATCCATTGATGATATTGAGTTAATTTACTGTAATTGCCGGAACCGATTATATCATTACTACCAGCGGAGTCTCTTCGACCTGTAGTGAATATTGAGATCATTAGGTAGTGATACTATCCGAAGCTGTCTCGAAAGGAACTACACTTGTCAAAATTTGCGTCTAGCAAGAGCCAGAACAACTGGTGCTTACATTTCTGATTGGATCTTCATAAAAATAATAATGCAAGTACATCAAGTTCTTTAATGAAGTTTTAACTTGCGCATCGCCTTCATTTGTTTGCAGCTGGACGCATGCAGTAGAATTGTCATAGAACCTAATCATGTTAAATTAAAAAATGTACTTTGTGAATTCATCCTCTAACTGGAATTATAGAAAATATGTGGTTAAATTAACTTTTCTGGTCATTTAACAAAGTTTGGGAGGATATTCAAATAAAGGTGTGTTCTTTAAACACACGTTCGTTAACCCACAGTGCAAACATTGGTTTCATTATTAATTGGTTGTCCGTTACTTTACAAATGTTTTTGTGCGTCCGAATTGGTTAAATGTTCAATGGCTGCACTGTTGAAGACATCCTAACCTGCCATATATCCTTTAGTTGTTAATTTTTATCCATCTTTAAATTTTATTATTAAGTATCCTTCAAAATTATAAACTTAATCGGGATATTTTGCTTAATCGGGCCAGTTAGGCTTCGGATGCGACTGTAGCAATAGTATACTATCAAATTAGGTGAAATAAAAAATATTTTTCAATTTACTTGGAACTTTTAAGACAAAACTTAGACTACACGGCGAATACCATCGTGACATCTATGTAATGGGAAACGCTATACATTCATCTGCAACAGCTTAAATTTAACGACTTCATTTCAGGGCAGGGAGTAATCAAACCGAAAATATTGGCTGAAATTCTTAATTACATTGTACATTACATGCCTGCAGATGAGCTTTAAATGATTTTATTTCAAAAATAATTGCATCACAACACGGAACGGGTTATAACATATTAGTTTTCTAATGTGTAAAGCTACAATATGAATGTGAGCGAAGTTTTCTTGAAATTCTTATTTAAAACACCTAAATCTAAATAAAGAGGTCCTTATTTAAAATACCATGGTGACTTTTTATTTCGATCTGCATAAAAAAATACATTTCTGTAGGCTTGTAATTTTATGCAGGACTTGCAAACCCCCATCCCCCTCTCTCTCTCCAAAAAAAAATTATGAAAGCGAACACTAGGTAGAGACCCATATACAGAATTTTTTCTTTAAAAAGTTCACGTTTTTTTTAAACATGATGAGACCAGCTATAAGGGACGTACAGTATTTGGACGCATTTAAAAGGTCTATAAATGCATCTCCTCTACACTTGTTCTTTGACATGTACTAGCGACTTGATTTCAATTTTCAGGCCTGCCAACGCATCGAATTTCAATCATCCCACAGATGCCAGCCATGTGTACCCAAATTATTCGAGCAATTTTGTTCCGGCAGTCAAAATACATTCTATACGTGTGACGACAAATCATCAGTCATCGATGTTGACCTAGAGATGACCGGTCAGATTTTAGCTGCTGTCAGAAACGATCGGTCAGGCGAGATACTTAAATGTAGGTTTGGTTTTCCGTGGACTATTATTTATTTATCATTGACCATAAAAACGGCCGGTCAAATGCAGATATCTTCGTACTGGAGGACTAAACGGTGTCTGCGCAGTCAGGTATACTGAAAAGAGTCGCGTGATTGCTCTGGAAAACGAGAGACAAATGCAGTTTTAGTGTCACGTCCTATAGAAGGAAATTAGTATTTTGGGAGCTGGAATCAATCTTCTTGGACCCAGAGTTATTTCTTTTGTCAGGGGAGAACGACAAGTTTTCAAAGTATCGTCGTGAAATAAAATGCCCGCTCGCAGAAGCTAATTGCCGTTTGATACAGAATTCACTTTTGATATTTTGAACCAAATTTTATCAGCATATTACATGCAATCTCTCTCATCGAAATACAGTTAGGTCCATATATCTTTTTGATGAACGAGCAAATGTAAACTTAAGTCCTCCACTTGCATGACCTTTCCTTTATTCTTTTCGCCGAAATTCTGATAGCTAATGGATTCTTTTTCGAGCGAACTTCTTCAAATACTTGATCTAATAAGTTGCATGTCTGTCAGGTTTCGAGTTTCAAAGTTAAGCCGAGAATTTTCGGTTTAGTTTGAAGAATATGAGTTCGAGTGAAAACTGTGCACGATGGTTCTTTCAATTTACCATACCTACATTATTTTCAACCAGACTGTGAAAATAGAGTGCAAGTGTTCACTGTGAACAGACCATGATCATAGAGTGTAAGTGTTCACTGTGAACACAAACTATGATGACAGAATGCAAGTGCTCACTGCTATAGAGTGCAAGTGTACACTGTGAACACAGACTATGATCATAGAGTGCAAGTGTTCACTACTATCTCTCCTTTTCGTTTAGTTCTGTTGTAACGTAAGCAAAACCAATCTTTTTATCAAAAAGAAATCTATTGAAAGGTTTCCTGCTCGTTCTGTGCTATAATTTCAGACTTTCTGTTACCCATGTTATTATAAGTTCCATGGAATATGGTAGATATACCACTTATTTTAAACTTGAAAAAGTAATGAAAAAGCACTTTAGACATAATTAATTTAATGTACTGGAAGTAACAACGGAGAAATTCCATAACGTAATGCTAACGCTGAAAAAAATACTCTCTGACATACTTCTCAAGCGCGAATAAATGTCTTTAGAGCATACCCAATTATTTTTATCACAATTATTAAAATTTATTTATTATTTTTACCTTCGATTTATTGTTTATTATACACTTTTTATTTCTATTTACTATAGGGTGCCCTCGCACTAGCATTTGAAGTGGAATTTCGATGATACTTTTGTTAAAAATAACAATAAGTTCATCAGACGATTGGCGAAGACAGCTTCTGAACAACATTGAAAAACTTTCCCTAACTCCCATCCGTCAGTTTCGAGAGTCCTTTTCCCTAACTCCCATTCGTCAGTTTCGAGAGTCCTTTTCCCTAACTCCCATTCGTCTGGTTTGAGAGTTGGCACCCTCATTCTCAGTAGGGACGACCAGGCTACGTCGAGTCAGTTTATGCAGCTTCATTTGTCTTTCTACGATATGAATTATTAAGGATGATTTAACTCAAACTTGACCGTTATTAGCCAGTGCTTCTATTGTTACTTCAATTGATTAAGCTGCACAAATTTTGGAAGTTATTGTTCATTCTCTGTGTGATTTTCATGACAGAATCATCGTGATGTATATTAGGTATTTGCTTTTCGTTCAGATTCAATGTGTTTCTCGAAGCTACATGTTTAGCAGATCTAATTTTATGGCAGATTGTTTTTTGAAACATTTAATCGAGGCGTAATTTTAATTTTTCAAAGAATAAAATAGAAAATACGACGTTATATCAAAAAATTTCGGGGCCATTTTTTTGTCACACCAAAAACCCACAGCACAAGACCCCACGCGTGGTCACAGGGAGCACTGCTTTTTGTTAATTAAATCAGGGTGTCAAGAGACGTTCTGGTGCGTGCATCGGTAGCTGCGCAGTTGGTGCTTTTGGATAATTATATGCGTTATCTCTTTCGCAATTTCAAAATGAACTGAATTATTATGTGACCTATTCTGACCTCAAGATTCTAATCCCAGAGATCTGGAATGGACAAGAACGCTGGCAACGTTGAATCGCTTTTTGAAGTTCTCTACTATTTTGAATGTAACGAAGCTCTCAAAGGCAGATTACAACGTACAGTTTCTTGTCAACAATGCAAGTCTCGATGCATTTTGATACCACCTCATAGATGCAGTCAATCACAATGGAAAAGTGTGTATAAATTTATACTAATACGGGATTTTATGCCCTCTAAGGGACAATGACAATTAGTTAAAAACAGTTTCGAGCTTAGTAAACAGACGTAGCGATAATTAAACAATCTTTAACGACGTATTAGTAGTTGTAGACTATCAGTATTCTTGTTGCCTCGGGTGGCTGGAAAGGATACACGAAATGACCTGCGCTGATCATTTTCAATTAATTCGAGAGTTCAGTGACGAATGTGTTTAAGCCGGCGGAACTCTGGAGGCAGAATTTAAGTGCAAGTTCTTGATGACTTATTAAACTTATTAACTCATAAGTTAGAAGAAGGGCTTAGAATCTGTTATCAGAACAATCTGAAGGATATATATGATACCTGGAAACTGTTTTCGAACAATTTAATCACTCTGTGAAGCTCCCGCGTACATGCTCATTATTAAAAATATGTACTCCAACTTCCGTATAAAAATAGACAAAAAGAAAAACATTTAATGAAATGTGCGTGCAAGATAGCTGTAAAGTTTAAAAAATTGAACTCGGTATCAGGGGCAGGGAACAAGTGAAGGATTCATTGCAGCTAGAAAATTTTGTCGCTCTCAAATCCAGTCATAGCATGCCTCGCCATTAGGAACAACATGTGGGTCACTTTTACGTTCAGCTGAGCGAACAAAAGAAGCATGCAATGCTCCGTTCGGAAGGAGAACCTCTTCCACGTGTGTTTGACTTAAATGCATTTGAGTTTAAGGAAATATTCGAAGTCTCGTGGACTATGCGAGCTCAGCTAATTTGTCGAATTAAACTTAATATTTGGCATTCGATGGTTTTATTAGCTAATTTACTCCTGGTACATTTGCGGCACCTGCCTATCAATTGATCCAATTTTTAAAACACATGTTGGTTGTTACCTATCCGAGGGTTGAAATTTTGCATACAGTGTTTCTGATGTCGCATTAAAAATACTGATTTTTTAAAATAAATGTTAATGAGAAACTGAACTCGGACAAATTTCTAGTGTACAGACTGAACCTAACAGGATGATTAGTTTGTCCGTCGCTAAAATTACTCAGTAGGTCATTCACCCTATGCAACTTCAGATCTGAGTTAGACACCAACCAAGTCGCCCTGCCGACTTGCACGCACCTAATCAATACGAAAGTACATCATTAAACGGTCATTCGTCTTTTTATCACGGTATCAAGAGCAGCGTTATCTGTCTGGCGCATTTTTGCATGCGTTATTCACGAGTGAAACTTGGAAGTGGTCTCGGCAGAAACGACACGCGTGAGATTTACGCGAAGTCTCTCGTTACGCCGGGTCTTGGTCACGCATTTGTTCAACATGGCGTGCGCATAATTGTGAGGATCGTGAAACTGCAAATCACGAAAACATGGTCGTCTTGGCATAAAATTGGATTCCCGCAGTCCATACAAGAAGCTTTGACGCACTAAAATTTGGTGCAATTTCCTGGTAATAAGGCTGCAGCATTCGTCCTGGACCTATTTTCTGAGTCAGTAGGTTAGTAAGAACGTAATGCTTACCAGCCCACTTAATTTATTTCCCTTAAACAATCTAGCTGTGTTATAATTTGCCTGATGCACGTGCTTCCAGAAAAGCGTTATGCAATTTTCAAGCACAAATTTACCGCGTATTCATGATCCAAATAGGCATATAATTATTCGAAGGCAAGAGGCAACTGACAGCCAAATTAAGTAACTGAGCTTCCATTTCAAATTTTAATGCACTGTAATGACTTCTAAAGATTATTCTACGTTGTAAAAAAGTAGCCCACGTCATTAGTTATGTCTGGTGGGTCGGATTTTGAACGTGACATTAACAAGCGCTAAGGAATTTGGAAAAACAATTCAATCGCAAAGTAATGTTATCATTTACCTTGCTAATATGAATATCCCCACAGTTGTTCAAACTAAATCTTGGCTATTTTCATACACTCTGAGAATGCAAACATATTAAGCATATAATTTGTAAAAATACTATTTATCCGAGAAAATATGGAGCTATTATACATACATATATGGTCGGGAACTAAAAGTCACTTCAAGCCGTATCAATCAATTGATCAATTACAATTCAATTTCAAATGGAAACTCTTTTGTTTAAAAATCAAACATCATAAATTTTGCATGCTTCAAATGTGAGAGCTAAATTCATGCTCTTGCTAGGTCCTTTTGAAGTAACATTCTTTTCAAATTAGTTTCAATTAGAATTCTTTTCTTCCACCAATTTGGAAATCACTTCTCATGTCAAAAAATATTCGAAAATATTCATGTATTACGTGTGGAAATGGCGATGAATCGGTGTTGGATACCCTTATTTTGGGGCGCATGCACTGGCTTCACTCTCTCAGACGCGAGTAAATATTGGAATCAGCAACGCGTCATCGTCGTAATGTGTAGCTGTGTTAAAAGTACGGCGATGTTAGCGTAAAATGAGTGCATAGATGTCTTTTGAAAAACTTATTCCTGATCCAGAAAACATTTTCACCGCTCAAGTGACGTCCATAGAAACATATGTTTACTCGTACACGACAAAACAATGTGTTATTTCAAGTGAAAGCACGTCAACTTTATGCAAGTGTCGACGTCGAGAGTGAAAAACTGAGAGCAAAATGCTTGAATTTGGTCGATAAATTCGTCAGCCACATGACCTTGCAAAGCCTCATTACGCAACACTGGAACGGCTTTAACATTTTTTGCCCCGCCTGAGCAAGACGGACTCGATGCTAAACCCATTCCCAACCTACCCAGTCTTTCGTTTTTGCCGGATCTTCTAGGATACAATTATGGCTAAGTATAAATTTAGTGACCCAAGAATTATTTATCAACTAGTACACAAATTTAACGACGGTGCTAAAAAGAAATCAGACAGCGGTACTGTTTATTGAATATTCAGTTTTAATTTGAGTCCTCTGACTTGTTGCAGGTTCCATAAGGCTTTTAGTAATGAAACTACCCTAACTCTGAAAATTCGACGCGATTAAATATAAGTCAACCCAAATCTCCTCTAGTGCAATACGTACGAGTTATAGATGAACTAAATGCAGCTCGTATTAACTAAGCATGGCGGATATAGAATAATGCACACGCCTCCCCTAAGCTTTCACGATCGTACTCAAGCACTCCATTTGAACGCTACGTGACCTTTAGAACATGGCAAGTTCCATGAAGCCTGCCATTTAGAATGAAGTACACCGTGACAATTAGAGGACGCTTACTTTGACTTTGAGAGACAGCTGCATAACTCTCAGCTGTTTAGATGTTCTGGAGACAATGCGCCAGGGCAGACGTGGGAGGGTATCATGATCCGAAACTGACTGAGGAGAGATTTACATCTTTGTATTATTACCAGTACATCACCATCAAGTAGTAAGAGTGAAAGATATGAATTGACGAGAGGTTTACGGCTCTGAATTAGTCGTTCACAATCAACTAGCAGGAGTGAAAGATACTATATTCAAAGGCGTACACTGAATAGGTGACGCATAACTCTTTGTTTAGCGTGACGTTATTGATGAAGTTTCATTACATTTCAAACGCTGGTGCATGTAAGTGTTCGTGGTATTTTAACAACTAGAAAATAAAATTGCAAATGTTCTAATATACTCAGCTGTTCCATTTGGTCTTCCAGCAAATTATAATTTGATTGGGATAGAATAAATATCCGTTATTGAATATTGTTAAGCATATCATTATCATTGCGCAAGATGTTATAGAATATCACAATTTTTATTGCGGATTACAAATGTTTACTGCATGATATGCAGCTTGCTAGTACTAGTTCAGTATTTATCAGTTTGTGTATGAACCAATCGGGTAAATATAAATGCTAAAAGCTAACTAGATAATGTAAATTATTTTCAGCGCTATCAACTGTAACAGCCGTCGGCTTTAATCTCACGGGATATTTATTTCTAAGTTGTAATTAACAGAGTAAGAGTTGACAGAAAAAAATCTTAAGCTGCATTCTTGGTAATTACTGTAAGTGTGTCATAATTGGGTTATGTACACGAATAAGCTTGACAGCATTTCTTCTCAAACATAGATACTCGATCTTATTGTTTTTGATCATTTCTCAGTCAAATACCGATCCTCAACAATGACTATAAACTGTCGTGTTTAAATGACGTCTTCAGCGTGTTAACTTAGTGGCACCTCACACCAAACGGGTATTGAATTACACCATAAAAACAGGTAAATGATCTTGAATTTGACCACGTGATCTCACGTGAGAAGTACGACCAATCTTGGTGGTCTGAAAAGATTTTTCGTCTCACAGCACGAAGTAGTAGGCCTTGAGGGGCACTGGTAGCAGTTCTTTGACGCTGTTCAGGCATTTATCTTTCTATCTCTTCTCATTGCCGTGAGGTAGACGATGATGAATACTTCAATGAATGTTTGCATACTTATGATGCCCAGAAAACCAAAGGGGAAGAACGCTGCAAAGGAACACTTCTTTTGAGGTTTGAATTTATGGCTGTGCTCCTGATGTCAGAAATAGTTATTATGATTACTGCCAGACAAGTTCCCTGTTGCTGGAGGGTAAACTTTCTCCTTTGAAGTATGCAAAGTTAAATTTTCATTGGGTGCTTTGGAGAGGTGGCTAAAGCTTTTTGAATTCTTTTTCCAACGCAGAAGAAGGTCTTAGCACTGTTAGGTTACACATATACCTTGTTAGCTTATGTTTTGCTCATGCTTTATCGTTAGACGCTATTCAAAACCAACTCTGAAATAGCCAAAATTCATTGCAATCGAACAAATATAGATAGCATGATGCCTGTAGTCGCTCTCAAGCTGTAGCTCAAGCTGCTACACACACACACACATATATATATACTACAACGTGCACGGCACAGGAGCCGGCCCACATAGTGTTATATACGGGGTGGCTCAAAAGTAAGGTACGCTTTCATGAAATTGTGTCCTAAAGATTTATTAACGTATCAGTGCTACCGATATCAGTGAAGGTACCTTACTTTTGGGCCACCCTGTAAAATTTTGTAATCTGTGCTATACGCTTTGACGCACACGTCACCACACAGACTACAGTTCTGTACTACACATTTTGATACATGCGTCACCACACAGACTACAGTTCTGTACAACAAATTTTGATGCATACGTCACCACACAGACTACAATTCTGTACTACACATTTTGAACCAAAATATTCTCCACAGACTATAAAGAATATCATAACTTTCTTTAATACACAACATCGTTCACAGCACTGAGCCACAACACAATGTTCAACAAATAACTTTACATTCAGTAACACCAACGCATTTTGCATGCAGTCAGGAATTTTCACATACACAGCACCCACATGTGCTTTTCGTTCTTGTGTTAACGATCAAACAGAGACACAATATTTTTAGAATTTCCTCTGCACATTGTTCGCAAGCTTTAAACCGCATTTGAATTCCACTTTTTTCACGATAGAATTCGTCGACTCTTTTATGTGAGATATTTTAAATGAAAACAAAGGTTGCAAATTTCAAGACCGTGTGCTCTTTGAAATACAAATACCAAAATTTGTCATTGATCAACTGAGTTTGAGTGCTGATTCTTGTGCATCGGTATTCAAGGAACTTTTTCGTGCACACAATATTCTTTGATTAACAGTATTTCTGAATGTAACGTCTTGTCATGAACACGAGAATGCGATTAAATAATTTTCGTCGTACCTTGCCACATCAATGTTATTTCAAAATGAGAATAGATGCACTGCAAGACTGAATTTTAGGCTGAAGCTTGAACCATAAATGTCACTGCTGCTGCAGTATTAGAATAAATGCAGTATCATCTTCACCCTCTGTTCTTCTATCTCCATCGCAATGCAAACGCAAGTCACGCAATCACTCAAAATATCCACCACATGAAGTGAAAATGCACGTGGACTACTAACTCTTCACTTCATTCTCCACCACGTATGCAAGGTGATATTGCATGCTGACTGATAACTCTTCACTTCATTTTTGCAACAACAAAACTAGGCATAAGGGTCGTTCCCATTATTCCTACTCCAGCAACGCGCAGCGAGGTGTTCATTTTTTAAACGAGACCCTCCAGGCTTGGATGAATCAAGCAATCTCTGTCAACGCATAAATATCGCGTGCTTGGGAATAGCTCCTATAAAGGCATTCCCGACCTGCCCCTGCATACTTTTACGGCCATTCCCAGTGCCCGGAATCTCGAGATAAGTTCGCACAAAACTTGCCAACCCAAAAGTTTCCTCAAAGGATTTCCTGCACGGGAAGTAAACATTCCTCGCCATGCGAAGGGTGAAGAAATGGCCTGAAAATTGCATTGAGTAATTTCATTTGCAGCGGCCAGATGCGGGAACAATATCAAAATTGCATCAAGATTGCTTCCGGCAATTTCATTTGAAGCAACTTCGTGTATTTAAGAACTATGTGTAAATTTCACGGAACGTCTTTAAGGGTTACGCCCCTGGCATAGTTGAGCACACTAGTATTTACCAGCATGCAATTTAGGGTGCACGAATAATACACTTATGACTTTGACTTGATAAATCCAGGTTGGGTAGTGAGAAAAACTAGCCTCAGCTCCAAGGTGCCTAGAAGTTACATCGGATGGAATATAAGGTTATCACTAAAAGTGATAAGGTTCAGATAAACTGGACGTAGGATACGTTCTGATAAAAGTTACTTAAAATCGCACTCGAAGGTTTTCCTAGTAAAAAACATTCATTTTTTCTTCATGATTCAACGGTTGTAAAAGCCTCGTCAGAATAACTTCGGTGTGCTACAGAAGTACATCAAATGCAAGAAAATAACGATAGATGATGTCGAAAATTTGCTTCAAATGCTAAAGAATTGTGTTGATTTTATGCGCTTTACTACTCCGCATTCGACTTAAGCATTTTNCTAAATTTCCAGTCTAACTTTTTCTCCGCCCTGTCGATAATCAACGACCCGACGTCAATACGTGCGCTCAGGCGGACAAAATTATAGATAGTTATCGATAATTGCAGATGTTTGGCCAAAAAATTACATTGAGTTACGTCACAACCAAATATCGAACTTGGTGCCTCGTTATGTTTGCGTGAGGGAAGGTTAATATTAATATTTCGAGGCATGAATGAAGGGGAATGAGCATGGCCAACGTATGAGGTAATAAATCGCAAGTACACGGACATATTTATCACAAAGGTATTGAATCTTATTCTCTAAATTTATACTGTACACTGAACAAAATACACGAGGAAATTGTTATATGAAGCCGGACAGACGCGCAAGTAAATTTCTAATTTAAACTTCTTAGGGATTCAAATATTTCCTAAGCTTATTTGTCCAGAAAATCTTTTTCAAAATCTGCAATGCATTTAAATCATATAGAATGGTAGGCATGGGCACATGAAAAAATGGAATCTGCATGTCTTTCTTACTGTATGGGATCTTCCGATGCATTTTTCATCAGCATATTCAAAAAATAATCATTAAGATACAACACATCGATACTCATATCTTCTACGAGAGCAATTCAGCATTAAGAAAAATACTTGAAATGACAATGAAAATTCCTACAGTGCCGAAAAAATTTCTAAGATTCTTGAGAAATTCACAAAATTCCTAAAAAAAATCCTGAAAGTTCACGTAAAGTATACTTTTAATAATACTAAATGGTTGCGCTGTACTAGAATTTACCCTATTTCTACTCGAGAAACTATCAAAAATTTACACTGAAAATCCAATTGAAGAAAATTATATACTACGATGGTCCGGAGACGGTTATTGTGCAGCAATTGGATTAACTAAACGTAGAAGTTTTTATAGTAAAAATACATTACATTGAGAACAAATTCAGTCCGTTTCATTAGATCACTAGTTAATTTGAAGGTTTCTATTCATACAGAATACGGCCTAATGAGGGGGAAAAAGAGATCATTTAGTACGGACTATACACAAAGTTGAATTTATGCAACAGGTGTGTTCCCACGCAGTATCCTCTGCGTAGAGAAACAGAGATTTAAGAATGACGAGGAAGAAAAGACAAAAAAAAGATGCAAAGAAGGTGTGCAAATTGAAGTAAGCAAATTGGACGCGAAAGATGGAAATCCAGACGGCCTATCTATAGATGAGACAGCCTAGCATTGGCGCCCTGGGAAAGCCTGTCACCATGGCAAACGATTTTAAAAATGCCAATGAAATAAAGAGAAAAAGAATGGTTCCTTTTTTAATTATCCATGTAATATCCAACTGACAAGGCTTGAAAATAATGTAATGTCTTATTATAGCATACTCAAATTCTAGCATAAATGGGCTAAAAAAATATAGGTGATTCCACTCATACATCCGTTAAAAAATATGATTCAGAGATCACGGACCCATATAAGATAATCTTTTTCGATTTTTTCCTGAGCAGCATGAAGTATTCAAAACGATTTTACGAAGCAGTGATTCATGTACAATGTATTGTCAGTTGGACGCTTTATATTAGATAGATTTTGGGAGTAGAGAGAAACATCACTTCTCAGGAAAATACATATACAGGAAAGCCCCTCATTTCAAGAACAGCATGCGTGAGTTCAAGTCATTAAGAAATCTGTTTCGATTTGAGACCTTCTTTCATTAGTGGTCCAGGGCACAAATTCCAAAATTACTCTCCGTAGTCGTGGCAGAAATTTTGCCGATAATAGCTTACTAGAATTTAAAACCTGTAAATTACAGTGTTGAACTAAACTTGCACCAGCGAACAGCGATACCGAAGCGCCAACTCATCTATAAATTTCCAATACACTCTTTGTAGTTCTGAGTAGAATTGCCAAAACAGTCAGCTTCAGCGATTGTCCTTCGATTTCGGTAACAAGTGAGGTTGCTTTGTGAAGTGGCAAGTTCCGAGTGATTGAGAGGATTGGCGATCGACCACACTTGAGAAAGAGATGACCTCAATGACTGGACACTGAAGAGCTACAGTTGGAGCAGAAACTATTAAGTGCAGGTCGCTCTGACATCGTAAGTGCAGCTCTAAGAAACATGGAATAACAGATAAACGTGTGCCCGAATTGGATGAGCATTTGTGTATTAAAAAAGGTATGTAGAGGTGCGGTGTCAGAAATAATTGCAAACGCTCGAGTAGAGCTGGTTGCAATCGAAGTGTGTAGATGCGGTGAGTTGTGGCATAATTAGAGAAGCATGGTGAATGTCAGAAAGCAATGCATCGTTGAATGCGTGGCAGAATGTTATGGTTTTTAAACAAAAGTAGTAGAAAATGCAAAACAAGAGTCTACTTCGATCAAAGGGATTATTTGGTAACAAACCCATGTTAGTTTAGACCATAGCAATCTAGCGAATAAAACGTGATTTCAGTCGATGATAAAAGGGCTTTTAACTGAGTGAGCAATTAATATAGACAGTGAATGAACGCGTAACATTGTCGGTGGAATAGATAGTAAAACCTGGATTCTGAACGCCCTTCTTCATCAAATTTCTAACATGAGCGCGCAGAATTTTGGCCCCAAGATGTTTTTGAGTCATTCAAAATGAAGGCATCAGTCTAATGATAGGTAGAATTGACCCTAGATGAGCGCAAATTTGTCCGCTCCACGGTTGCGGGTATCATGCATATTGCATTGACGAAACAAGGCCTGAGGGCCAAATGGGAGCCATAACCGTCCTAATTGTTGGATGAAAGTACGCTGCCCGAGTGGAAGGGGACATTTTAGCTTCAATCGTACGTATAATGGATACTCAGGACGGGGACGTCTGGCTCTTTTGTACATGAGGAGGAGGAGGTTAGGGAGAGCAGTGATGTCCGCAAGGGCCCTGCAATTCAGAGCAAACGCAGATTTTGCTTGCAAGCATCACGACATTCACTAGTAAATGACATGATCAAAAGGATAAGACACATTTATCTCAACATGTACTGCGTTTCGTCTAAAGGGTAAATTTTGAATGATGGAATTACATTGCCATTTAGGTACGTGGGCCGCGGAGGAGAAATGTGTGAATAAGATAAAAAGAAGAAAGCACTCGAACTTGACAAGAAGTCAGTTCAGAACACAATAAAATCTCATCTAAATAAATGAAAACAAATGAATAACAAAAGGAGCATACAAAATTTATAATCGTATTAAATCGAAGAACTCGAAAATTTTAATAGTGAAAGCTTGAATGTCTCTACGAATATTTTTGGCGTGTTCACAAAAAAAGACCTTCTAACTTTATAGTGGTATAGAGAATGTAAATTATAAAGTTCGTTCACTCAATATAGAAGTTTCTGGAGGCCAGAAGTTGCCTGATGAAAATAAATTAGCCCAAGTAAAGACATCTCAAATCGTTTAAATTCACAAGGAAAGGCTGTCACTCCAAAATCTGATTAGCTCGGTCCCAAAAGTCCTTGGGTGCAACCAACGAGAGTAGCATTTATACCTCATGAGCAGTTATACTCCATTTATACCTCATTAGCTTAGAGCGAACTGTTTCAACGTGAGCAGGTCAGTGACCAGCTCGATG
>VOMN01102782.1:0-14822 GCA_014899125.1 Orchestia grillus
AATCTGTTTCCTGCCTACACGAATATAAATGTAGTGTACTGAATTTTTTGCTTTATGGAGTGAAATAACTATGTGAGCGACTAATACCGTTGTTTAAAAAGTTCTTCAATTCAATTGAAATATTTCAATGAACAAATTCTGAAAGCACACAACTAGAAATAGCGACGGTGAATGTAAAAATATTTAGAGTACTCTTTTCATCTCTTGTAACATTTCTTCATGAATAGAGACTGTACGACGAGTTCAGAATAACACCGTTTACACACGGTAAATTCTATTTCATCATACTCAAATGTTCATCCTCCCTATAGATAATTCCCTTAAACCTCATAAAATATATTTCTACCAAAACTCAGAAAAATCAATATTGACCAGAATACGAATTCTACCAAAGCTCAGATAAGACCTCCCTACCAAAGCTCAGATAAGACCTCTCTACCAAAGCTCAGATAAGACCTCTCTACCAAAGCTCAGNAATCTGTTTCCTGCCTACACGAATATAAATGTAGTGTACTGGATTTTTTGCTTTATGGAGTGAAGTAACTAATACCGCTGCTTAAAAAGTTCTAATTCAATTGCAATATTTCAATGAAAGAATTCTGAAAGCACACAACTAAAACTTAGAAAAATCAATATTGATCAAAGTACGAATTCTATCAGAGCTCAGATGAGACCTCTCTATCAAAGCTCAGAGATGCTGCTCACAGGAGCTCCATGAGAAGAGCCCGTCCCTCTGCCAGCCCCTCACCTTCTGCACGACGGGCTGCTGCGGGTTGCGGATGAAGTTGACTAGACCTGCCTGCGTGTTCTCTCCCTCATACTGGAACTTCAGCTTGCCAGACCTGCCACAGAGGACAAATATGTACAGTCATGTAGATACACATTTGACATCTCAGCACACTGAATTCTCTCTATGGAAGAAAGTAGGTCAGATATTATTCTTCCACTAAACCATGTTTACGAAACAACCGCTTTTCGAACCATTCTTCCGCAAAAGACTTCGAATCAACTTCAAAATAAATAAATGACACAATCTCGCCAAGTAGATTTAGATCCTTCCTTCTACTCCTAAGTATGCATAACTTAACGGCGTATCAATAAATACCAAGTAATTTAGCACTGAAATCACAACACAACTGTTCAAATGTCACAATGAAAATCCCACTTTGTGACTGGGAACGGAAATCGAAGCTTCGCTCTTTCAATCTTCAAAACAACTGAGAACAATTACATGCTACAGCGGAAAGCAAGCAAAGTATTAATAGCACTACTTTAAACGAGTTCAACCAGAGCTCTTGCACTGTCTGAGGTTTTGTGAGCCAATGTAACGATACACTATAAGGTGCAGAGAGAGAATGTGTTCAGGCCAACTGAAATTGTGACTGAACCAATAGTTACTCAAAGGAGTTACACTACAAAAGTGGCAAGCTGCGTAAAGGACCAGTTAATTTTGTCGCCTGACTGCATAGGACTTGGATAGCACCTCAGATATGGACTAATCAGTCGTCTCGTTTCTGCTGCAATATTCTACTCAATCACAACTGTAATTTTCTGCTATGATCAGTCTGTGTTTGGCAAGGAGGTGAGAAGAATAGAGCAGGGCTGAGAAACTAGATGTTCTTTCCTTGCATGAACTCACAATTCGTTTACCAACCATAGCTAAAAATATATCACTAAGTACCCAAAAAAATAGATAACATTACATTACTATGGTATAACTTAAGCAAATACCAGTGGAACTTATTTTCAGACCCCTAAAAATAAATTATTTCTGCATCTCAAGGATATCTAACCAAACACCAAATTCTGCCCAATTGATTGTTCAATCTAAAGTTCTTTAGGCCAATCAAAATCGTGTTTATCAGTCACTGCCAAAAATAAATAAACTGCTATGAGCAACATATGGCTGATCAACTGGAGGCACAAATCAAACCTTAAAATATGTACGCTTCCCTAAATAACAAGCCATGCCTCGGCTCAGTCATAAATGCTTGTAAAACGACTCTAGATCAAGCTGAACACTATCAAATCAGTTCCAGAAGATTGCTCAACTTTTACACTGCAAATTTCCTTGGAAAGCCCAACCTCAGCTCCATTCAAGAGCACAATGCAGTTTTCACTACATGTTTTTCCCTAGAAAACTCAGCTACAGACATATACAAGAGCACTGCACGACTTCCACTGGTAATTTCCCTAGACAGAGCGGCCCTCCTCCATGACCATGCACCCCAAGCCCTCACTCAAAATAGACGAGGGTGGGGAAGCCGGTGATGTTGTACTGGACCCTGGCAGCTGCGTTCTCGGGCTTGTTTACATCCATGGCCGCAAGGATGAGGCCCTCAGGCTTGACCTCGGTGGCGGCGGCAGAGTAGTCGGGCTTGAGGCGCTTGCAGAAGCCGCACCAAGGAGCGTAGAACATCATCAAGAAGGACTTTTTGGACTTCAGAAGCTTCTTCAAGGCCTGAAAAATGTAATGAGATTTATTATAATTATTTATGGGATAGGTTGTAGTATTACATCAATAGCTTAGTGAAGACATTTTTTTATTGATTTCAGTAATTTGTACAGGAAAAGAAAACCATCAACATTTCTTATGCATGGCTACATGGTCTTTTTTGGTCTGACACAAGCACAATTGGGAAGTGTACATTGGCTTAAAGAATGTCAATTTCCAATTCTGAGAACCTATTCCCCTTCAAAGCTAAAACAATGCCTATCAGTTTTAATGACTGAAAACTACTCATTTGAGAACTACAGCTAGTGAAAAGTATTGTCAGTAAGAAAGCAAGTAAAGATATGTTGATGTACAGCCATGGTTTTCACAAATTTCTTTCTCATTACAAGATACTTGTGAACCAAATAAGAGGTTTTACAGATCTACCAAAATTGTTACAGTCTTTAATAGGAGAATTCAACTGCTTATGCTTGCAACTGAAATGATACAGATATCCCAAGCCGAAATAAGAATAAGATAGCCAGCTTAAATTCAAAAATACATCTAAAATAAGAATTACTCAAACTCGACAGCCCCTGAATCCTTTAACCAATTCCATTTTGATAAATTCACAGGTCCTGAAAGGTTTGGTTGGGACACTCATCTATGCTGTGCATCACACATCCATGAGATTTACACCACAAACCTGAAAGTTGATAGCCCCTCATGTGAAGCAACAACTCTCATGTGAAGCAACAACTCTCATGTGAAGCAACAACTCTCATGTGAAGCAACAACTCTCATGTGAAGCAACAACTCTCATGTGAAGCAACAACTCTCATGTGAAGCAACAACTCTCATGTGAAGCAACAACTCTCATGTGAAGCAACAACTCTCATGTGAAGCTACTCTCATGTATGAGGCAGTCAGCAAAATGTATGAGGCAGTCAGCAAAATGTATGAGGCAGTCAGCAAAATGTATGAGGCAGTCAGCAAAATGTATGAGGCAGTCAGCAAAATGTATGAGGCAGTCAGCAAAATGTATGAGGCAGTCAGCAAAATGTATGAGGCAGTCAGCAAAATGTATTTAGGTAGTCAACAAAGTGTATGAAGTCAATAAAATATATGAAGAAGTCAATAAAATATATGAAGAAGTCAATAAAATATACGAAGAAGTCAATGAAATATATGAAATAATGAGCAAAATGTTTCAATAAGTCAGCAAAATGAATTGAAACATTCATAAAATGGATGAAGCAATAACTAACAAAACAGCCAATGCAGATATTATAGCGAAATGAATGCGATAGTCTGTGAAGCAATTCAAAAAGTTCTCCAATCACAGGGCACACACACCACAAGACCACAGAGACACCAGACTGCCATGCAGGGCGACTCACAGCAATGTCAGAGACGTGCAGCACGTCCTTGCCGTTGTCGTCCTCATCCCAGGGCAGGTCCCCTGATGGGTCCTTGAGGAAGGTGGTCATGGAGACGACGGTGAGACGCCTGTCATAATCACGGTGGTACTCCCCATCCCTGTAGTGCCGCAACAGCGGGGGGGAGTTGCCAGGAGAGGGGGCAGCTTTGTTCTTCTTGCAGAGCTTCTTGCCTGCGCTGTGCACAACACAAATAATGGCACGGTGGAGTTGTGCAGGGCAAATAAATTGGCAATGAGCAACATTGCAAGAACAGTGCATGGTACCTGCTACAGTAACTAGGGGAAATGATGCACATATATCAGGTACAGAAAGGAATAAGAAGTACCTATGCAAATGAATCAGACACAAATTAAAAAATTATAAAAATCTAAGCAGCCATTCACTACTCATTAACAAACAACACCTAGGTATGGAAATGAGACAGATGCAAAGGAATAATAAAACGTGGGACTCAGGAATGGTTGAAGAACTTACAACACAAAAAGAACATGAAACATATAAAAGGAAATAAGGTATACTGAAAAACATCAAACACACAGAAGGATATCAGAACTGCAGAAAAATTAAATACACAGAAGGATATCAGACCTACAAAAGGATATCAGACCTACAAAAGGATATCAGACCTACAAAAGGATATCAGACCTACAGAGGCACAGCAGACCTACAGAGGCACAGCAGACCTACAGAAGCACAGCAGACCTACAGAAGCACAGCAGACCTACAGAAGCACAGCAGACTTACAGAAGCACAGCAGACCTACAGAAGTACAGCAGACCTGCAGAAGCCCAGCAGACCTGCAGAAGCACAGCAGACCTACAGAAGCACAGCAGACCTACAGAAGGATGATCAATCAGATCTACAAAAGGACATCAAACATAGAGAAAGCCCTCAGGCATATAGAAAGACATCAGACACAAAAGAGGACATCAGACACAAAAGAGGACGTCAGACACAAAAGAGGACGTCAGACACAAAAGAGGACATCAGACACAAAAGAGGACATCAGACACTAAAGAGGACATCAGACACAAAAGAGGACATCAGACACAAAAGAGGACATCAGAAATAGAGGTATCTAATACAAAAGTCCATCAAACACTAGTAAATCAACTATTGCTGATTTTTTGAGAGGACTTTCATGCAAGGCACAAAAATGCAACATTTTTCCTTTCCAATATAATTATCAGCTATCTCATGAATTTCATCCCAGGTACAAAAATTTAATAAATATTAGGATCCAAGCTATGCATTTAAGTCATCATTAACAACACATAGGAGAGCATGTATCATTTACTTCACTCCTTCATGTGAATGTCACTCAAAATTCAATTTTCATTTTGAATCATTAGCATTGAGAACCTATCAACAGCTTGTCAAGAAAAAAGAACACAGTTCAACATTGGTACTACACATTATACATTGATGATGTGATTCCAGTATACTCCATCATTTTCTATGCAGGGTTAGGTTTCTAAATGGCAAAGATTTTCTCGTCAACCACAACCTCCATCCTCTCTCAACCCGTGAGGCAGCATCAGCACTACACAAGGTGTCTCCCAAAACAGGAATCCCATTTCTAAGTTAGTGAAAGTCAGGAACTATTATTTGCTTGTGCTACAATTACTTTTCACTCGATTCATGCCAGAAGTCACAGTTTCATATGAAGTCATAATATTTTCAAAGTAGATGCAGCAGTGGTAGATGAACAATTGTGGCTGCAGCAGCCATTCACCTGTCCCCACTGTCCTTCTATCTGACGCGCCTGTCTCCTTTTGAACGACAGATCAGCCAACATGAGGTTGGTGATATTGATAGGCTGTATTATACATGTTCTTATGTGTGTCACTTGGAATAGTGAATTTTGGTTGTGGATATATGAATATGTGGTTGTCAAAATAACTGCTTTATGATGTGCAAATAATTAGATTAACAAAATAACTTATTATCTGATGACAATGTGATTATACACTCAAGTTTCTTGTATTTATTTAGTGCTTGATTTTCATCAGTTTGACCTCCACAACAAAGAGTTGAATTACTTTAGGAGAATCTGGACTGGATGCCAGCCAGTGGTAAGAATTATCTTGGGTGGACTGAAGCCACCACACCTCACTGAATAAAAGTTCTCATTGAAGGTGCTTCCGTATCACATGGACAACAGGTTGCTTCAAAAAGGGCTACATGGCTGAAAATAGAAAGCGGCTGGTAAAGAGGCCTTGGTGCCCACCTGCGGGTAACTAATTCAAGTGTAGCAGCGGTAATGGCACCGAAGAGGTTGTGAGACAAGCAACAGTACTACCACCAATATTTTAGGCTATGCATGTCCAGTGAGGGTATTCCCATGAAAAAAATTAGAATTTAAATATAGGATTCCATTCAATAATTACTTGTATATTTATTAAATAATTTTATTAATATATGCTTCTACTCATTGATAGCAAATTGATATGCAAAATTTAAATAACTTTTGATTTGACAGGCTAGTGTAACAATCAATTGAAAAGTTGAAAGATACAGATTTCACATTAATCTTTTTCAAAGTTTCAAAGTACTCGCCAGGAAAATGAATAAATACCTGGACTACGAACAATTCCTTGTCCATTTTTTGCATAGCAAAAGACAAATTTGATAACACAGAGCAGCAGAACAACATTGATGGCTTACCCAGCACAGTCGACGAGCACAACGGTGGCAGTGCCCCGCAGGTCCCGGGACACGTGGCCCAGCACATTGGCCAGCTCTCCAGTGAGGGCCCCACTGCTGTACAGCACCAGCACATTGGTGCGTGTTCTCAGAAGCTTCTTCCACTCCTGAGAGCCGACATGCCAGGTGAGTGTTAACTTTCTTGTCCTAACACCATGTACTGTATATATTCTCCAATATTGATGGGGCTCATAAAACACCTTAAAATAACATGCAAATTGGCACTATGAAAATGCATGAGTAGTTTTACCTCATATTTTGTCAGTTACAAGTTTCATAAAAATTTGCAAAATTCAGGATATTAATTTTACATCATCAATTCATGACATATACTGCTTTCTCAAAATATGCCATGAATGTTTTTAAACAGAAGTACTACCATGGTTAAATGAGATAAATTTTTAAAAATATACCTTTTGAATAAACATAATAATAAGTTATGTGTTATTCATGTAATTACATCACATGAATAACAATTACAAATTACATAAATCTTTCTAAATGTTTCTCGACTCAAATGACTCAAATATCATATACGATTATCTAAAAATGTACTCAAGCTCACATTTGTACAATGATCAACTCAAAATGATAATAGGTAAATCTATAACAAAATAAAGCTCTCAGTTTGACTGAAACTTCAGTTACTCAACAGTAAAAAGTTGCTTTCAGCTCAGATTTGCAATAGCAAATACTAATCATGGGAACCAGTACACAAATATTTAACCTCAACTTAACAAATTCTCTAATGAGAAGTAACATAAAATAAAGATGATCATTCTCCAACCCAACAAACTTGCAACATCATTAATTCAAAACTTGCAGTATAACTCTATGCAATACAATGTATTGTTTCTGATAAAGTTTTAAATAAAATAAGATAATCCTACTGATATTATGTATTAAATTTGCTCAACATTCTGAAACAAACTGCACCATAAAGACTTAAGAAGTTGTATAACAAGGTAATCATTTACCCACTACTATTTAGTAACCACAAAATATTTGCATGCACTACTCATAAATTTAGAACTTGTACCTTTAAGCAATAAGAAGATTACTGACCAACCACTGTTAACTAATGACAAAAAACTTGCGGGCACCATCAATTCAAAACTCATACTTTATGCAACAAGGGCATCCATTCATAGAACCACAAAAACTAGCAGCGTTGTCAATTCAGAAGTCTTACCTTTTGATCAGAGACAGTCTCGATGTTGCTCTGGGGTTTCCCTGCCAAGACAACGACCATGGCACAGCACACCTGAGCAACAGAACTTCAAATTCTTTGATGTGTAATGGCAGTTTCTTTGAGTTATTCCAACATAAAGGTGAGTCATGAAATACCAAAAAGATTATAAACATTTGAGAGCCTGATAAAAATGGTAATGTCTCAACATATGACAAGTAAATTGTTATTGCAATATTAGATGTTCCTCACATAATTTGTACAGCCATGGTTATTCAGAAGAAAATTAACAAGCAAAGACATCAATATCAGCAAAAAAAATTTTCTCACAGACTGCAACTGTAAAAAAATAAGATACCACATAAATCTAAATAATACATAGGTAGGATTGGAATATAAGATAGAACAGATTGATATTTTGACAGATAACAATTCATGGAGATTGCCCTCTAAAAATGCATATGCCAAACTGCAAGTGATACCTAATACAGCAGTGCAGACTCTGGCCCTTTGGCATAATTCATTTCTGCCTACTAAAAACTACTTGAAGATGTCAAAAGTAAGCAGAAACCTTGAAAGCATTAAAAATTCACTTCTTGCAGAAATATGTATAATTATATACAATTGCAGATATATACTTTTGCACAAATACTTGTGCAACCAATTGTTTTTCTCCTGTAAACAAATACTTCATAATGAAGAACAATTACAGCCTATAGATATGAATTTTTTCAGCTTGACAACAGTCACCCATGCAACTACTAACTAATAGGGCACATTATATTGAAAAATTTATAACATTTTTTTATTCGAAGTATTTCTATGAAAATAATAACTTGAGAAGCAGCAGACACAGATTGTAAACTGATTTCTAATAATTTAGAGTTCACTCTGTCACATAATAGCTCACAACATCAAGGTTTAAAAATAAATTAAAAACCTACACTCCGTGATGCTTCATGACACTCCCCCTCACCCCGACACTCCCTCTTACCATGGCCAGAAGTAACAGAAGACAGCTCTTGCAGAGCTGACTCATCATTGTGATGAATCAGTATAGCAGCTAATAAATTTAATCACAGATATCAGGCCAACCAAACTCTTGATTAATTCAACTCAATCTTATACCAGACTCTGAAACATAAGACAGTGATTCAGTACGTTATGGGAGGTCCTCAGGTTACAAACAAGTTCTGTTCTTACGTTTGTTTGTATGTAGATGGGCACATTAACCTATTCTATGCAGGTATGCAAGTAAATCTGATTATAACTAACACTTGTTAAAACAGTATCTGCTGCACATTTGGGAGCCATAATGAGTTAAAAAACAATTTAAGATGTTGAAAATGCTCAGAACAGAAATAATGTGCAAACCATTCAAGTGTTAAGCTTATCAGTATCTCTCCTCCTTCAATGGCCCCATAACACCGCTTCGCACAGCATACGTTGACAAAGCAGTTCCATTGCTGCTCATAGCTACGAACTGCTGTATGTATTTCGGATATATAAATTGTGTTTATTGAGTCCTGTTCTTAATGCTGAGTTGCAGCAAGTCAAAATGCCATAAATGGGGAATTTTTTGTATGCATTAAAACTAGGTATATACATATATTAAACATGTATCTATAAACATGAAAATATTACACTTTTTCAGTTTAAGAAAATAAGAAACATTGCATGATCACTAGTTGTTATAGCCCATCTAGACTGCTCTCACCAAACAGGCTCACATCTAAGCCCAACTGAAACATTAGTTTGTAATTCTCATAATCCCCTCACAGGAAATTAATATGAAATAAGAAGGAACTAGATAAGTACATGTCTGAGATGCCATATCTACACTCTATACTGCAAAAGATTTCCAACAGAATTTCTTTGCTCTTATTTTGAAGAAAATTATAATATGAATACTTATATCAGTAACCTGTTTCCTGTGTATGTTTCTCATCAAGTTGTTCCATAATGGGTGCTGAATTCGAATCCAAAGGAACTTTTGAGTTTTGAAGTTAGACATGCTTTTTTGTGTTTGCTCACTCTTTTTACCTGTATTAATAGTTCTTAGTTACCTAGATTAATAATTCAAATATAAAGGGTTTTCAATAAAAGAAAAATAGAAGTGTTGATTCAGAGGTAAACCATAAGACAACAGTGGAATATTTGTGTTGTTAAGCCCATGGCCCAACATAAAGGGTACATGTTAAACATTGCCAGGAGCACAACATGGTACAAAAGATTTATAATATAAAAAAATTATACAAATTTGATAAAAATTAAATTTATTATGTAATAAAAAAAATATTATGTAAAATAAATAAAAAAGTCACTGAAATTTTTTCTTCTTTAAATACATATCAATATTGCTCAAAATTCACAAAATTAGGCTCATTTTAAGCAGAGGCTGACATTCCTACTTGTACACCTGCAATTATTAGGTGCAGAACTACCAACCCACTAAGCTAATTGTGACAATTTACCAAGTTTTTTGTTAACAACTTTTTACTACATACCTACAATTCTAGCATTATTTTTAAAGTCATTTTTCAGGTTTTTATAAAGCTATGGAATGGTACATAGAAAAAAATTCTAATTACTAATTATAGCTTATAATAAAAGTAAAAATAGCATCCTAACTAGCCCCCTGACTTGCACCCTAGTACTGAGGTACAAATCAGGATACTCTAAAAGATATTTTAAAAACAGGGTTCCAAATTTATTTTTCACAAAAAAAATTCTCTGGATCAGCAGGTGATCATAGTGATGTATGAAATTGATCGCTAGTTTGATGAACAAGTTTTCCAACATGTTCCTTAT
Source organism: Orchestia grillus (assembly GCA_014899125.1). Classification (NCBI taxonomy): domain Eukaryota; kingdom Metazoa; phylum Arthropoda; class Malacostraca; order Amphipoda; family Talitridae; genus Orchestia; species Orchestia grillus. The sequence continues at coordinate 10,583 of VOMN01102782.1, forward strand.
TTTTAAATTGCCAACATATGAAAACACCCTGCCGCATTGACATCAGTTTATTTGTTCAAGTGTCTACGCGTTAAAGTGTATGGATTGTAATAGCAATTTGAATGCAGTGACATCTTGCAATGAACACAACCTCATCTCTATTCATTGCCCAGGCCAGCATTTCCCAAAAGACAAAGGTTATCCCAGCTTTAGCTAGGCCTTTAGGACTTCTATTTTATGATTTCACTTGGTTTCTTTCCATTTTCATGCCATTTATGCTGATTATTCTTCATGCTGATTATTCTTCATGCTGATTATTCATCTTTCTTCTTCCATTTTTACTTGCCATTTCTATGCACAGGAGGTGCAATGTGAAAACACAATGTGTATTGATATCCTTTTTTCCAGTCGCTGCTAAATGGTCCATTCTCTTTTGGGAAAATATAGAGTTACTGAAGCACTGCTATCTTTACTACTTTTTTTACTACTTCTATACAACTTTAACTATTATTTAAGACAACATGCATTATCTGGATCATCTTGAAATGTAATAAACACATTGGACACATCACCAAGAAAAATAAAGGTTGATATTTACTTTACTGTGGCCAACTGATCAAAGCATCCTGTTCATTGTACAGCCTTCATTTTAGTCATTGGATAGGAATTACTTTTCTGGGGAGCAGAAACCTATTATCAAAAAGTTTTAATGCATAAAAAAGCTATATTGAAAGATATTCAAATTGTTCTTGTACTCACGAAAGAAAATTTCACAAAGTCTACAGAAAATTTGGGCCACATTTTTATAACATTGCATTGTGTCAAATGAACAAAAGAAACCTTCCCCAACCTAACCTTTTCTGGCCTAATGTAATCTTACAGTAACATCAACTTAATCTTAACATAACCCTAATGTGACTAAGGTGAAGCAAAGAAATGGGTGACAAGTTGTACTGTATAAACTAATTTTTCACTATTTTACCCACCATAAACCTGTTGAAAATAGCTTTCACCATTCAAGATAAAAAATCCCACCCAATAACATGATAATAAAGCTGTACAACAAATAGGATATTCTGTGCAGTTGACCACAGTAGAGCAAATATTAATCAAAATAATTTATCAAGCATGAAATTAGATCCAGTTTTGGATTTTTTTTCAAAATTCTAAGCCAAGCTGTATGCCAAATGCCAACCACAGGCTGTCCCAAAGAGCTGGTAACAAACCACCTAAATTAATTGATGACACAATGTTGCCTTTAATTTGATGGAAATTGTATTTCTTTACCTAACAATTGTGTCAGGGGTTTGATCACTAGAGCTTCTTAAGCTTGTAGTTGACCCATTGTAAGTTGCAATTTTTAAAAATTTATGGATCTATTTTCATAAAATCATTCCATAAAAAAAATTACTGAGTCATAAAACATTGTACTCTGAGTAATTTACACAAATTCCTGACATTAGCTTTTTTGGGATATTTAATTTAAGCAGAAATTTGCTAGATCTTAAATTACAGCTTAGTGATATTTTGCACTTTAATTAAAAGAATCTGTTTCATTTTCATACCTGCCTATTCTTAACAAAGAAGCTACACATAGAACACAAAATCTACATTTTAATATTATAATATGTTCTTGCATTTTCAGCCATCAACTAATTAGCCATAATGAGCCCACCATTATGACAGACACTAGTTTATATGGCAGACTGATACAGACAGGCAACACCAATGTCTTTTAAAGGCTTTTGATTTAGTCAGCCATATCAGCAAAATGGGTTAATTTTTACATTAGGACCCCCATCACTGAAACATATTTGATGTAAGTTTCCTAGGGTATTTTAACTCTTATTATGAATATGAACATAAAACCCAATGCAAATGAATATATTTTGAGGTAATCATTATACAGTAGGTTTTATCTACTGCAACTGCACTCTTATATTTATAAGTAAAAAAAAAATAACCTAACTTAAGATTTTGACTGCATTTCTTTAGATAGGAAAAATTTCATGTCAACAAATATCTCCATTGTGAATTTTAAAATAATGAATTTTTTTCCCAAATTTGGTTATTCTATCATATAATTTTTCTTCTTATCCAAACTACCATGTTTGAGTAATGAACACAAATACCACAGAAATGCAAAAAAAAACATTTTACATGCATGTCAGTGAATTGGTTACATTATTGCATGTACTACATCTGGCACACTATGTGATTGAAGTGTTAACCTAATCTTGATTGAACCTCAATAAACTTTGTTCACTATCATTTGAAATGTAAAAAATGCCAAAGTATTGCAAGAATTGTTGTGGGGGGTCCTAAAGTAAAATATTAACCATAATATGCAACTATATGATGCAAATTTCTCTTCTAAATATGTCATAATTAAGAGTAACAGACTAGGAACTTGCATCAGTAATTATCTTCAAGGTAAGTCTTGTTGACTGGCTCATTTTCAGTACAAATGTCAAGCTTGTAAGATTTCCACTCACTCACCTCCATCACAAGTAACAAACAAATTTTGGGGCCAATGTAGATACATATTTTCCATTAAAAATTTAATTTCTGATGCTAAAAACATAAATAAATAATCCTTGGTCTACAAGAAAATAAACATGAATCACTATCCAGGTTGTATGGATCCCATATTTTTTCCATACTCAGTACTAAAGTTCACACTATTGTTCCCTTCTACTACAATGCAAATTTATGAAATGAACAGGCCCACACTACACTAAATAAAGAAAAATAAAATAGATCTATTGGTTGAAATAGGTAAATAAAAGGTTTTGATGATTAAATTTACACAAAAACTGAATTTGCTATACTGTTAATAAAACATTTATGCTACTTCGTTTTTTTTTCTCCAATGATCTAAAAAGATCTTGAAAAGATCCCTGCTGCTCACTGCCACAGCAGCAGGGCCCAGCTAGCAATACGCATAAGAAATAATTTCAAATCTTATACTTCATAAAAACAAAATATAAATCTAAAGTAATCTTACACTCTGTCGATCTCAAGAATACGCGAATGACTTGATGAAAACAGAAAATTTCTCATCTTAACAGTTAACACTACACTTGATCTTGACACAAGAGCGGACACACATGCCGGGGCATTTACTACGGCATACTGTACGAACTACGAACATGCACGTCTGTCGCTCAGTAGAACTAGCAAGAAATTAAACTTAAAAAATCTAGCATTCTGCAAATATGTTTTCTATTTTACAGAAACGGATCAAACTTTAGATATAAATTCATTGTGCTAATGTTTTTTAATAAATAATTATTTATATAATGAAATGTAACCTTATTCTTATACCAGGGATAAGATTTATCTTGCATCCTCATTTTCTAGCATAAACGTTGATAAAATTATTCAATCAACATTTAAATCCATTCAGACTCTAAAACATACGCTGCGTACTTCTCACCTCGATTGGCAAATTAATCATTTGAAACAATTTAGTTGAATTTATACTCAATTCTCTCGCTGATCGTGCAACGCGAATATCATTAGGAGCTTTCCGATGAAATACACCCACCCACCCGCATATATAGTAGAGCACTAACAGGACAAGTGGACAACACTTTCCATCAAATATATATTTCTACCGCATGCGTAAACCGCATGCGTAGACAACATTTTACCATCAATTAAATGAACTAAAATCTTTTCAAGCGTAAAATCGTTGTTATGAGACCACCCTCGACAGCTAAAATCTTTGTAGACAGAGATTTCTAAATTCTAACGTAATTCAGACAGGACCATATTTTTATAGGAAACTGCATCAGACTTGATGCAAGGTGTACAGATAAAGCTCTTAATACAAATTAGGGTTTTGAGTTCACGTAATGCAACGCATCCTCACACCAAAGCAGGGACTGCCGTCAGCAACAGGTTGCAGGGAACTGGACATCAGGCTGTAGAATTGGACGCAAGGCGTGACTAGAGCAACGCATATGCATTAGTAGTAGCGGTAGTACTGATGGCACCGCATCAGTGATTGGAACTATGATGCACCGAAGAAGAAGGGACTAATTAATATGCACTGGAGAGAACGGGGAATCTATGCACAAGGTGCGTTCCCACACAGGATTCCTTGAACATTCCTCCTTTTATTGAATAGGAGTATGGTATGGGACCGATAAAAACAAGACCAAAGTTTTTACCTTTCAGAAAAAAACCATGAGCTATTGCGCGCCTGTACTATAATGAGCACACTAACGACTCTTTTAAAAGCACGGGAATTCTG
>VOMN01102792.1:0-27952 GCA_014899125.1 Orchestia grillus
TCCTCACATCCCTCATCACGCCAGTAGTAGTAAGGCATTGAAAACCCAGCGGTAAAATGTGTTGTAATTAATATAGTTTCTTTGAATCCGTACAACATTTGGCGAATTTGTTATTACTCTTCTACAGGACAAAGTTACCGATTATACGGCCAACATTATCCAAAATTAGTGTAGAGGCAATAAAGCTGTTTTTTTGTTTAAGTAGTTATGGCTCTTTCTTCACCATATTTAAGCCCCATGGACTTTAGTGTGCGGAGCATTCTTGAGAGTAGGCCAGTTCATTCAATCATCTATTTGTTGATGATCTCAAGGCTAAACTTATGCAATGCTAGAAAGACATCTCATCAGAAACTATCTATACAACATGCAGTCAGGTTACCGATAGGTTGAAACGTGTAGTGAAGTGTAAAGAGGGATATATTGAGCATTGACAGGAAAATGTAAACTGTATTGCATTGCTATTATTTTGAATAGAAAAGGTATCATTAATTTTGCTGGACTGAAGAGTAATATAAATGATTTTTTGTATAGTACTTATGTACAACTGCAAGCCAAATCCTGTAAATTAAAAATCCTAATCTCTATGTAGGTTACCCATGAAGCCTTGTAGCTTATTTGGGCTCGCAGGTGGCGTATATTCTGATTCTAGTTTATCCTGTCATTCCTCACTTGATTGTAATGCTGTGCCCGGTATAAACTATTTGTGGTAAATAAATGTTTCAAATCAGAGAGATATCATATCCGCTTCATTTATTAGATTAGTATTTGCTAGAGTATAGATAAAAACAATCGGATTTACGTGCTCAAATAAATAAAAGCCTATTTTTGTAACGCTTAATAATAAATAAAATTATTTGAAGCCTTAAAATGGAGTACAATACGTCCTTTTCCAAATGTTATTCCATGAAGTGATAGATAAAATGAGGAATCTGAATGCAAAAGAAGACTGGATCTCCTTTATGAATCTATTGATCCCATCAGCTGACATCACATGACCGTTGTCGGTTGCTGCGTAGGGTGGTGTGCGGAGGAGCTGTGTTTGTAGGCAGGTGTATTTCTCGTAATACTTCGGCATCTCAGCTGATTGTTTTTTGCGTTGGTTTCGTTGAAATTTGAATATTTTGTTATATAAATTAGGTTCTTCAAATTATTTATAGTTGTTTATCAGTTGATTGAGTAATTCTACTTAGTATTTTAATACAAAATATTAGGATTAATCAGAACGAAGCATTCTCATAATCAGCTAATGTGTATTTTTTTAAGTTTATTTTTAAGTTGTACAAAGCTTGCAGGAAATGCCAAATTTATGTGTTATTACTTGTTGAAAGTATATTATTTGACATACCATTTAATTTCTAATCAATAAAATGGGAACATTTAATCACTGATAATATGTAGTCATGTAGAAAAATATTTGTCCAATTAGTATGTTTAGCTCATTATGTTGTAGTACTAAATTAGTTTAGCAAAAGCATTTGATCTTGATGCAACTATTGCTATATGCTGATAGATAAGGCATGTGTCACATATTTTAATAAATACCTACTCTACTGCGGCCAACTGTGGACACACTTGCAAGGTCTCTCATGACACGCTTACAGTAGACAGCTGTTTCATGTGAGATGTTACTCAGTTATGAGTTTTCCTCTTTAACAAGAAGAAGTAGAACTGCACAAAGTTTAGTATTCATTGTATAGCCTTCTTTTTGGCCTCATTGGATAGAAATATTTTTTCTGAATTGCAAAAACCTCATTTTAAAAACTTCAAGGCACAGAAAATATAATGTTGAATGATATTTAAATGATTCCTATGCTAATACAATGTCATAATGTACACTCTATGGAAATTTGACCCACATTTTTGCATATATAGACTATCATAGTATTACCTCATTACATTGTATAAAATTAACAAGAGGAACCTATCCTATTTTAATCTAACATAATCCTTGCATAACCATAAGGAAGCATAGGAAGGAGAGACATGCTGAACAATATAAACTTTTTCACAAATTTTTTTATTGTAAATGCTTTGATTATTTTTATCTTTTCTTTTTGACTTGCTGTTTTGATGTGCAGTGAATCTTATGAGGGAACATACCTGTGTGTAGGAATTTCTTGTTTTCTAAAGTCCATACTCAGTGCTCTCTTCTTTTTGCTCTCTTGAAATTACATTTTATGTAGCTAAGAAGCTGTAAAATATATTATATTGTAACACTTGCCTTAATTTGTTATGTACAAAAAATTTGTAAAGTATAGTATTAGCTGGTCTAAATTTAGAAGTTTTATTTATTTTATTTATTTTTTTGCTATGAACACTCAGGAATATAGAGTTTGTGTTCTGGGTCTTAATTAACATTTGTTATTTAATTAATATTTGTTACTGTGGCCAACTGCACAGAGCATTGTATTTGTTGTACAGCTTTAATTTTGGTTTCATTCTAAAGAATTTTTTTCTGAGTAATGGAAACCTGTTTGGAAAAATAAAAACATGGATAAAAGTTGAATGGAAAGCTATTAAAAACATTCCCATACTAATATAAGATTACAGCAAAAATATGCAGAAATATTGCCACATTTTTATAAGTTCTGATTACAACTATTATGCATGTTATATTATGTCAAAGTATATAACAAAATAAATCTAACCTTCCTCACCTAACCTGGAGCAAACACAGATGCATGAAACTGGTTGGACAATATCAAATTGTTCACAATTTTTTTCTACCCATAAAGTTTTTTGAAAATGGATTTCTACCTTCAAGAAAAAAGTTACTATCAAATGATGTTAAAATGACTGCTTTATGATGCATAATACCTTTTGTGCAGTTGGTTGCAGTCAAGTAAATAAATATTAAGCATTCTCTATGGGTAACCTTTATCTTTCTTTATGCATTGCATCAGCCAATCATTTTGAAATTCTAACTTGGTGATATATGCTACTGATACTTTTTTTGCCTTTCTGAATGCAAGTGATATTGTGGATTTTAGTAAGTTGCATTTCTTATTCTAAATTGTGGTTAACATCAACATGATCAACAATTCATAAATTCTGACATGTTCAATTTTTTTAAAATTTTGAACTGGTTATTAGTATATTAAGTTAAATGAAATTAAATCAGGTTGGATTACTTTTGGGTCATTTTATATATAATTATAGAAGTGCAATTGCAACAGGTAAAAGTTATGATAAAATGGTCAATATCTCAAAATAAAATAATATCTAATAGGTCTCAATCTCAAATCATCTTATGCAGGTCAAAGTATACTAGATGAGTGACATGTCATGCCTGAGCTTGGGTGTGCTGAACCTGTGAACATTAACCAAAATTGTCATAGAAAAAGCATTGGCACCTGTATAATCTGTTACATTCTCTATCTGTTTAAAGTGAAAAATGTGTTTTCATATATTCTTAATGTATTTGAATCTAACCTTCAAGTTTGTAAGGTTTACTGTATATAGGTAGTGAATGTACTTATAGCTCTGTATACATATATATTGGACCTTATATTATTGGATTTCAAAGGCATATTTGGATCCTCTCAGGAAGCATAAGATGAGCCATAAGCAAGAGGGTTAGGTAAGTTAGGTTTGTCTATCTTATGTTATGGAGACTGAGACCTCCAGTTGGAGTGTTGGGTTATTTCAGCTGTAGCTAGGCCTTTGGGACTTCTATCTTTCATGTCCACTTTGCTTCTTTCCATTTTTATGCCTTTTTTGCTGATAATTTTTTATCTGTTCTTTCTCTTTTTTATTAACTTACTGCTTCTATGTACAGGAAATCCTGCATGGAAATGCACCCATGCATAGATTCTACATTTTCTACAGTCCATAATAAATAGTCCCTACTCTTTTCTTTCTTTTGTTCATATTTTATGTAGATAGGGAACTTTAAACTTGTTAATGATCTAATCTAAGTATTAATAGATATCTGATTCCAATATTCCCAAGTAAATTAATTGATTAGATTCAATTTCTATACAAATTTATGAGCATTTGACTCAGTTTGAAAGTTTTGCCTGGTACAGGAGTGTCTTGGGATTAGCATTTTGTTTACATCAGCATAACATTGTGTACAGATCATTTCTCTGTGATTGTGTTAAGCCTAGCTGCCTTTATTCTTTCATCTTTTGTGTTGTAATTGCTAATAACAACTAATGCATGACGTATTCTTTGTGTCTGTTTCTGTTGGCAATCAACTTTATTGGGTGGATGTTGTGCATGTACTAAATTTATTCATTATCTTTCTGTAATATGTTTTTGTTCAACTAGTTAGGGTATGCAGGTACTAAGTTTTGCACATATGTTTTTATACCATGGTGAGACAAATTACAATTAGTAAATTTCTTTAACACAGTTTAGGATTAGGATTTGTTAACTTCATGTTGCACTATTTTTAAAGTGCTATACCAAGCCTAATTATTCAGTTTTTCATAACATTGTGTCATTTTACCAACCAAATCTGCTATATTTACAAGTATTACTTGTAAGTTCAGGCAAATTGTTTTAAAGACACAGTTGCCTTGGCAGAGCAGAGAGATTCTTATTTGTATAGTGATAATTTTAAGCTTCAAATAGATCTCATGAAGGGTTTTCTATGGTGTAACTTTTTTTATGAATTGAAAGATTTTACATTGGCACTATTTTTGAAATGAGGCAACATGTTTATCAAGAGTAGGAGCCAGTGGTAGTTCATATCCCATCTGGTTGGTATGTTACTGTGTCCATGGGCTGGTCACTCTAAATGAACACATCTGTTTCCTTTCCAGTCAGCCATGCCGTCACAGGGGACTTTTGATCAGGTTGCTGCAGTGACTAGAGACTATGTGGCACAGCCTCATCTGTGCTATAAAACTGTGACGGGTGTCAATGGTCCACTTGTCATCCTTGACGATGTCAAGTTTCCTAAGTTTGCCGAGATTGTGAACTTGCACCTTGCTGATGGAACAGAACGCAAGGGACAGGTCCTGGAAGTCAGTGGCTCCAAGGCTGTTGTTCAGGTCAGTTTTTCTTGTTAGTCTTTACTTACTATCTTTCAGATTTTTAGTATTTCTTATTAGGGCTGATTCATGTTATATTTTTTTTGTCTGTGCTTGAATACTTTAGCAGTTGTCTAGCAAATCTGAGATGAATTGTAATGACAGTTTCAAAAAAATTCTGCATTTTAATATGTTTGTTTTGTTTACATTCTCGTTAGTAAATTCATGGGCTAAGAATTGATATTTTTTAGAAACCTTGAACATTTTACTGGTACTTTTAAGATTTTGTGATTTGTGAATCTTTACACCAATAATAACTAAAGTTTTTACTCTCTTGGATCTCTTTGAATGATTTCTATAAATTAAATTATGACCCAATATGTTTACTGTGCAGGTGTTTGAGGGCACATCAGGCATTGATGCCAAGCATACTGTGTGCGAGTTCACCGGTGACATCATGAGGACAGCCGTGTCCGAGGACATGCTGGGACGAGTTTTCAATGGCTCTGGCAAGCCCATTGACAATGGCCCTGCTGTACTGGCAGAGGATTTCCTTGATATCCAGGGTAAATCTATAAATATTTATTTATTTTTTTTAGTACTTATTTCCAAAACTGCTGTGATGTATGACTGATAATGCACTCAAAGATACACAGTGCAATTTTTTGATGGTACTATAGCTAAAAAGTTTTACTATTTAAAAAGTGAAGATATAGATGGGAACCATTTTATCTTCCAAAGGTATTGTACAGGGTGGCCCAAAAGCAAGGTACCCTCACTGATATCGGTAGCACTGATACATTAACAAATGTTTGATGCAATTTCATGAAAGGGTGTCTTACTTTTGGGCTGCCCTGTACAGTGGTCATGTTGTGACCTTCATAGGCTACAATGCCTGAACTACCTAAATAAAATACTAAAAAAATTTAAAAAGGCTTGATTTATTGATAAATCCATAGATGACATCAAGAATATATGCTTGTCAGTGTTGCAGGAGAGATCTCTCTATGAGAATGTAATTAATGGATTGAATAGTGACATCTTTTGGCTCCAGCTCAAGTAGTACCTATTGAATGTCAGCCAGGTACTTAGTAGGTTGCTACTCACTGAAAAATCCTCTGGCATTGAATTTATACATCTCATATTTTTAAATATGCAAGACTAAGTTAAGTGATAGTAGAGAGCAGGGAATGTATAGGTTATTTCTCAGGGGCTGGCTGTGCTCTTGTTATGGTACCCAGACTTAGGTAGGCCCATTGTGTTGTACATTACTGAAGCCTTAATTGGTGAATAGCGCTACTTGTAGAGTTACAGGATGTGTTCATTTTGTTGCAAATGTGTTCTGGCGCTGTTGTTTTCAGGATTGCTGGCTGAATTGTTTGATTTGATCAAACTTTATCTTTGGCACCTGAGTGGTAAAAGTGATACCATTATCTATCACCAACACCATGTACTCTTCAAATTCTAGGGCTCATATTTTTTCTGATGAATTAACCTAGGTGCTCAAGCTCCTTTGGGAAAAGGTAAACTTTGGCCTATTCATAGGACTGCGTTAGTTTTATAACTAAAGAAGTATTACGAAAGTATGATGTGCCCTGAGCTGCTCACATCAGATAGTGTTGCAGTTCCTGCATGATCATGTGAATCAGAAATTTTAGTTTGAGAGTTTTTATGGCCTAGCCATATTTTATATTCCATACTCTTCGTCAAAACGGTACTTGGTTTATCATTTTGGTCAATTCACGTTAAAAAACATGCAGCATTATCTGTCTTGTTTTATTTGCTGCTATGGTTGACTTTTCGTTTTTTACCAAGAATTTAAATGGTGCTAGAACTCCCTTATGTGCATAGGATCTTGTATGGGAACACTCCTTGTGCATAAATTCCCTGTTCTGCATGGTCCATACTGAATGGTCTCTTCTCTTCACTCTTTTTTGAATCACATTTCAGGCGGATAGGAAGCTTTAAACGAATAATTAATTTTTTTCTTTGAAGTAAATCGGTTCACATTAGACTAAATACATCATTGACCGCGCAGGTCAGCCCATCAACCCGTGGGCTCGCACCTACCCTCAGGAGATGATCCAGACCGGCATCTCCTCCATTGACGTCATGAACTCCATTGCCAGGTGTGTCCTGCCTTCGCATTTCTCTTGCCGCGCTACATTCCCTTTGGAATAGCCTTACCTCTAAAGTAAACAGCGAACTCTTGTTCCTTCAATCTACCGAACTCAGGTCTTATCGGTAGATCCTTATCAATCCACTAAGCAAAACGTTGCACTAGGGCATCTTGAATTTAGAGCGAGTAGGGAGTACCCGAGTAGTTGTACCTCTAAAGTAGGTTAGTAACTCCCGTTTGACGAATCTGAAACCCCACTCTTATACAATAAGCAAAAAGTTAATTAGGGCATCTGGGATTTCCAGGCAGTGTTAAGCCTCTAATTTGTATTTTTTTTTTCGCGAAAAGCTGCTTTAAGCTTGTGTGAAAATAACTAAGTGCAGCCTTATGTATAAATGCAATAAAACTGCATCTAGCTTTTTATGAAAAAATAGCAGCATCCTTGTGAACTGAGAAAAGGTCTTTTTGGTCAATAAAGGGTTGAGGTTGTACCCTAGAGATTGCTTTTAAAGTCAAAGGCGAAGACAACCTCAGTCAGTGAAAACATTTTTATTATTATAATAGAGGCTTAATTAGCACAGGGACTAAATACTACAGCAATTGAAAACACGGTAAGTCAAGCCTAAGCGTTTCGGAGACCAGCTTCATCCTCAGGAAGTCAATTCTGAAAAAAAATTAACGAAATATAAAATATGATCAAGACAAAAAAGACGGAAAAAATGATACCCATAAAATTTTTTATGTAAAAACTTGTAAAGGAAATGAGCTATTTAAAACAGGTTTATCTTTGGCTATGTATAATTATTCTAAAATTTTAGATCTAAATCACCAGAGGCAGCACGCAAAATTTCAAAATCATCTGCTACAGGCCACCGCTTGCCTTCACAGTGAGCAGTGCGGTGCGCCTGCAGCAGTCGGTTTTCGTCTAAGCATTGACTTTCGTTTCACTTGCTGGTAATTTTCTATCTGCTCAAATGAAGGTCCAATCGTCTTAACATGCGTGATTTATCGCATTACTTTCTGCTACCTTGTGCAGAGGTCAGAAGATCCCCATCTTCTCAGCAGCTGGCTTGCCCCACAACGAGATCGCCGCCCAGATCTGTCGTCAGGCAGGTCTCGTGAACGCCGCCCAGGCGACCAAAGGCAGCGTAATCGATGACCACCAGGACAACTTCGCCATTGTCTTTGCTGCCATGGGTGTCAACATGGAGGCCGCTAGGTTCTTCAAACAGGTGGGACTTATTACTGACCACATCAGCAGTTATTAAGATAGAATGCCATTTTTTGTTGAATTAGAATGCCAAGTTATTTTCTGGCTTCCGGTGATTAAACACTTGATCAGGGAAGCAGAAAACCATCACAGGCGATCTTATGTTCTTCCTACGTTTATTTGCCATCTGTACGATGCCTGAGTCGACTGAGCATACACGCTGAACTGTATAGGCGTCATGGGAGTCCCTAAATATCTTTAACTCCAGCCTCAGGGGCACTAGTAACATCCTGTTGTTGGTTTGGTGCTGCGGTTAGGCTCACTTCAGCGTATTTTTTTCATTTTTATTGGAGAAAAATGGTGTTCTTGAATTTTTTCGTATAAAAAGTTAGGGATCAGATCTTGTGTTTGAGCTGAGGTATTTTTATAAGTCTAATTGGTACATTTGATCTCGTATCATATATCTCGAGTTCGGATGTCTCACATTTGAAGGGGTACTAATTTATTGCTGTAAAGATATTTTTAGTTCATGAAGAATTTTTTTGTTAAAATATGTACTAAAAGTAGCATGTATTCCGAAAAAAGTTTCTTAATTTAATTTTAGTTTATTTTGGGGGGATTATCTTGTGAAAGTTCGAGCGCCACCAACCAACCGTCCCTGATATTCATAAATGTTGATTTCGTTCGCCTCGAAGAAGAGCCTTGTACCTTGTAAGAACCACTCCCATATTCAATTGGCGTTAGAATTAATAGAGTTGTAAATTTTTATTTCATCATGACTACGGCGAGTGTGTCCCCAAGGGCATGTAGCATGAAGGACTGTTAGTTCAATATTCCGTTGATTTACAAATTTGACTGGTCCTTGCAGAATTGGAAGTGAGCACTTTACTTATTCGTGTGGTGTTTCAGGACTTTGAGGAGAACGGCTCTATGGAGAACGTGTGCCTGTTCTTGAACCTCGCCAACGACCCTACCATTGAGCGCATCATCACCCCGCGTCTCGCCCTCACCACGGCCGAGTACCTCGCGTACCAGTGCGAGAAGCACGTGCTCATCATCCTCACGGACATGAGCTCATATGCTGAGGCTCTGCGTGAGGTGAGCCTCCTACGTCCTTCTCCTCTGACTTCTCATGTCCCCACGGTCCCATGACGTAAATCTACCCGCGACTGGCTAGACTTATCTTTCTTTCTCCCATGAATGTGACGTGTCCTCAAATTTGGTCGTGGAAATCCGCGTGAGGTAAGGCTGCTCCGTCCGCTTTGGAATGTCTCGTACCCCCCAAGTTTGCTTTAACTGTCTTGTCTTCTGACAAGGCTCATGTGTGAAGTGAGTTGTGTGACTTATCACTTGTCATTATGAGACGTGTGCAGCTTTGTCAAGGCCTTTTATCATCCCGACAACGAATCTTTTGTTTGGGCTCATGTGATTTGTGTTTCTTGGCTTCTTCATTCACTTCCCCTTGGCAGAATTAACAATGCACCCCATACCCGAGGTTAGACAGAAACCATTAAACAGCGGTGCTTTGGTGGTGCCTCGGTTTGCCAGGCTAAGCTTTTGAATGTGTGAGGGAGTCAGGATCGGCTTGCTAGGGCAGACGCAGGTGTGTCAAGCGAGCATCTAATTTGTGTTAAGGGCTCATTGAGATGGGTTAATGATAGCACGGTCAATATGTGAATGCTGTACGTCCTTGGTAATTAGGAATTTATTTCAAATGAGCTGGTTTTTCTATAATAGGTTTGTTAGTATAATTAGAAGAGGTTGTTTCATCCTTATTTTATTGATCAATTTAGTGTGTGGGGCTGCTCGAAAGTAGTGATGTGTTCATGTTATACGGCTGGTTTTAGGTATGCAATTGCAAGGGTCGTTGCGTAGTTGGAAAAACAAGGAAAACCCGCACGAAGAATCGCCAATTTGCATTTGTTTCGTCTGGATTTCTATTTAGGAAATTGTATAGCGTGTTTGTACAAAATTTGGCCGATTAATTGCAGATGCGAATTCTTGCAGGTGTCTGCTGCTCGTGAAGAAGTGCCTGGCCGGCGTGGCTTCCCCGGTTACATGTACACTGATTTGGCCACCATCTACGAGAGAGCCGGGCGCGTGGAGGGCAGGCAGGGATCCATTACGCAGATCCCCATTCTCACTATGCCCAACGACGGTACGTACGTCCATTCTGTGTGCATCAGTTGTAGGAAATCCTCATTATCGCACTTTGACGCCTCTAAACCTCGTGTTCCGATGTGAAATAAATAAACGTTACGATGTTGACAAGGCTCAGCGGTAGTGTACACTGATTATTATACGTCTTTTTTTTAGTAGTAAATATTGCACGAGGGCAGTGGTGACAGCAAGCTGTCCGCGACATGAGTCTAAACCCGAGCGTTAGATTCGCCTCAGCGAGTTTCAGTAAACTGGTGCACGTTATATTTGGGCTTTGCACTGGTTGAAAAATGTGGATGATGCAAATAGATATTACCTCAACTATATCTAGGCCTTCGGGACTTCTATATTTTGTGCTCACTTTGCTTCTTTCAATTTTCATACCTTCTTTGCTGATTATTTTTATCATTTCTTCATCTTTCTTAATTTGCTGTTTCTATACGCAGGTAAATCTTGTCGGAAAACACCTTTGCATAGATTCATGTTTTATTGTCTATACTAAATGGTTCCTTCTTTTTGCTCTCTTGAAGTTGCCTTTGGTGTGGTTTGGGAGCTTCTAAATATACAATCAATGATAGTAATGCAAATAGCAATGAAACTGGGAGACCCCCTTGTATTTAGAGAGCATATGAGTTATAATTTATATGTGCTTCCTACATTAGTTATATTATCCTCCCTAGTACGGTGGAAAGTATAAGAGTAACTGATATGATAAAAGAAGAATTACTTTCTGCATATTCAGATTCAATAGCTAGCTTCCTGATGTAAAGAAAATTCCTAATCATTATTTTGCATGTTTCCAGTAACGGCAGTTTCACGCTTTTACGTTGTACTAGTAGCCTGTAATAGTATCGAATCGAAATGTATTTTTTCTTCAGATATTACGCATCCCATTCCTGACTTGACGGGTTACATCACGGAGGGCCAGATTTACGTGGACCGTCAACTGCACAATCGTCAGATCTACCCACCAATCAACGTGCTGCCTTCCCTCTCCCGACTCATGAAGTCCGCCATTGGTGAAGGCATGACTCGTCGCGACCACAGCGATGTGTCCAACCAACTGTACGCCTGCTACGCTATTGGCAAGGATTTGCAAGCAATGAAAGCCGTCGTTGGTGAGGAGGCTTTGACCTCCGACGATCTTCTCTACTTGGAGTTCCTATCCAAGTTCGAGAAGACGTTCCTCACGCAGAGCTCTTACGCTAAGAGAAGTGTGTTCGAGTCTCTGGACATCGGGTGGCAGCTGCTGCGTATTTTCCCGAAAGAGATGCTCAAACGTATCCCTGCCAGCACCCTTGCAGAGTTCTACCCTCGTGACCGGCCACAGTAAGTGTTCCAAGTAGCTGCAGGCAGCTTTAGACTACTCGTCAGTTGCCGAGGGCCCTCAAAACTTATAGCTTTCCGTAGAACGATACGTGCGTCAATGCCTGGAATAATAATTCGATAATTATAATTGACGTGGTGATGGTATTGTGAAGGTGATGGCTTCTCTATAGTTGCGGAGCTCTCAAGCAGATGGTGCAAGCTGCGAGTAGCTCTGGTAACAACGCTGCCTCGCTCTTTGAGGCCGAACTCGATCCGTTGCGTTCTTTAAGTTTCCCGATTTGTGGTTGAGTGATGTCGATGTACATTATTAATTGCAAGTTCCGCCATTCTTCTTCGTGTAGATAGCACTTCCAGAGAATTGAAGCTACAAATCTTTATGTACTATATTTATTATTTATCTAAATGGAATAGATGAGCGTATGAATGGTAAGCAGAAAAACCATTTCAGGTTAGGTTACTTTGTCGAAATAGTAAATTTTTGTGGTCAAACAAGGTTTAACTGCGAGTTAGGGTTTTTAATTTTAGGCGAAGTTTTAAGTCTGTTTGAATTACTGCAACCATTCCCATGTATGGAGAGATGATTTACAGAGTATCATTATCTTAAGATCGTAAGACTTGTGTATAGTTACTGTTTCTTGCTGCGGTGGTAATAAAATATGTAAATGCATTGGTATTGAATTATGTCCTGAAAAATGGTCGCAACCATTAGACGCTACTAGTCTCCTATAATAGATCCAATCATGCGAAACCTGATATCGATTAAAGTTCATGTGCAATGATTACACTACGATAATTCTTTTCTTAAACTAGAAATTCTTTCTAATTTATATTGTCTACGGTAGGATATTTTGTATGCATTCGGAACGCGCAGATTTTCGAATTTTATTTGACATGAAGCATACAAATCTTGTACAAGAATTTCAAACGTTTAATCGTAACATTACCAGGTAAACAAGGTCCATGACGCACGCTGAGTGACAGCGGTATCACGAGCTAGCTAATCTACGTCACATGTCATACGTATCCGGACACACTGGTCGGCACGGCACATCGGACGGAGCTGTGCTGGTCTCAATACACGAGATGTTGCCGCTATTGAACAGTACTAATTTTTCGGTTCAAACTTTACAACTCAGTTGATGCACATGTGTAACAGTTGACACTTGTTGATTAGAAATACCGGGTTACTCGTTTCTGCTCAATGGAAACAATTCGAATAACAAATTCTTATTACGAATGTTCACACGCGGGTGCAAAAAGTGGCTCCACTAGTCTGGGTCAGAGAGCGAAACATCACGAGTTGCGAGAAGAAATATAAAATCAACAGACGACGCTAAAAGTTACTTAGTTGACAAGTGGCTCCTGTTGGGAATGAAAAGGCAGAAGTACATCTAATTCATGTCTACCATACATCCTATAATGTACACAACACCTTCCAAACTACAACGGATACAACGCGCGGCACGTGAGTGATCCTATCTTATCGTCAAGAACGAGAAGTTCCTATCGTACATTGATCGACCGTCTCATTCTATACGTCAAAATTCATGTACATTTTTTACCCTAGCTTAAGTCCTTGCAAAAGTAATCTGGGAATAGTCCGACTCTCGTAATGACAACATATGATATCCATCTTTTCCCAGCAAACAGACATCAAGAGAAGGAACCTGGCACAGTCGTAAAGTCTAAAACAAAGGAACAAATGTTGGACCCTATCTGTAAGGCAGAACACTGTTGGCATACTTTTATATAAGAGATTCACACGCACAAAAGAAACTTCTTCGGTTGGGTTTGAAATATTAAAGGACTTATAGCAATAAAGTAAAACACAACTCTTCAATATCAACTCTCAGACTACTCTCGATTACCAAAATCTGATAAAGTGATTTCATAATTATAAGCAAACAGTTTTCGGAAAGTATCCAAAAAAATAGAGAAGTACAACGCCGCCAGTTAATAAGATCAAGAGGTAGAAAATTACTTCACAATACGCGACAAATGCAATAAAGTGGCAGATAAAAATATATTCGTTTGGCTAGTGCTGCGTATCCTCGTAGAATTTAGACTATTAAATACCAATATTCAACAACCGATTGAGAACAAAATCTAGCTACCCGAATTTGAAACTAGAGTTTGAATCCCATCTCCGCTTACGTTGACAATTGCGGTTCAAGCAAACCTCCGATACAATTCTCTGTAACGCAAAATTTCAGCTCTGTTGGCACGTCCTGCAAAACACGACGTACGTAGGCATCTCGAGGAGACAGGAATAGAGACAAGCGTGAAGAATAGACGTCGTAAGGTACGCCTACTCATCCAAGAAAAAAAAAGAATTTCAAGACGAAGTATAAGATCGAAATGCTACAGGCTTGGGCAATACGTATTGTTTTTGCAATGATTAGTTTAGAATCCCAGAGATTGACATGAACGTAGGGTTCCAAGAATTTCCCCACGCTACATCATTATAAACAGAAATTGTTGCACATTTACGACAAAATTAAATTGGGTCAAGAGGTTAACATAACCCTGAATCCTTAGCTCCGAAAGCACACAAGAGCACATTTTTTGATACATACCCTGATCGCTTCCCAGAAGCAAAGACAGCTGTATAGTTTATACAAGTCTCCTCACAGAATTTGCATGCAAATACTATTTTTTCCCTTTTAGCTTGCAGTAAAGAAAAAGCCGAACTAGGCCAGGTATTCCCAATGAATAAGCCAGATGAAATAGTGCGCAAGATATACATAGATGTGGATTAATTTTCTTTAGTTAATGACTTCAGCAAGACATTTTTTAATTTGGCCCAAGCTCTTCCCTCGCATGAGCACGTAACGCTACAAGCATTGTACATACGAGTACGGTAAATTCAGAGAAACAACCGCACGCTCAGGAAAGCTTAAGACATAAGAATAATATTTGGTGAAGAGGAGGGAATTTTAAACATCGGAACTGAAAAATAATTCAGATTAGTGTTCCGATAATTCAACCTCAGTAGTCCTTTGCGTGGAGAAATACTCGTGAGCTGGAAGAGAGCCAAACAATTACAAAAATAAAGCTGCAACATTGAAAACCACTTTTTGCAAAATTTAACGATATTACAGTAGCGAGGACTAGGATATTCTAAACATTTAACAGCGCAAAATTTTAACTCATTTCAATGTTATAGATTTCGGCGCAAATAACTGTTCATCTTAAAATTTACTGTTAAATGTTACTAAAGGAACACAATTGCTACTAATCATAGGTTAACTTCAATTAATGAATATTTCAAATACTCTTTTTTTACTGAGATCCTAACACTAAACGCAATAGTAAAAGAATGAAAGATCATGATAATAAAGAAGACTCAGAGTTAACGAATTGAGAGAATGGAAAAGGTTGAGAATGGGAGAGCTCACGAGCAATTCTGCCACGAAAGTCGCTCAACCACCCCGTCCTAGCGGAGCTACCTTTCCACTTTGAATAGATAACAACCTGACGACTCGATTTACCAACACAGCTCCTATTACAAAAAAAAAAACTTATCGTATGAACAAAAATTTGACAGAATTCGTTTTCACTGAAGAATTAATTTGGACTTACGATTAGAAAAAGACTTGATACTTGTGAAAAGACAACAAAACTAATATACAAATAAAGAGTATGACTAGTAAACTTAGCATAACTTACCACATGAAGAAAATAATTCTATATATACAACATACCATATACTATAGCTGCATAAATTCAATTGAGTGATGTCATAGCTTACTGGATAAAGTTTAAAGGAATGGATAGGCTAATAGATCTGCAAAACGTAATCTAAAAGGAACACAGTAGCGGTGGGCGACGATCTAATTCTTTTTCGTACGGGGACGCACTGAAGTATAAAAATATATCGTATTGAAACACAAAGCGGCAAAAGAAGAAAGGCGAAATGGAAAACAAACACCAATGCTTTATACTAAGAGAAAATTTAAGAACTGAGAAGTAGAAATGTTTCCTCATATTGAATAAAATAACTCGTAGACTTTGAAAAACTAATGAACTTCTTCATTAAATGTTCAAAAAATGCGACGGACGAGAAGTGCGATCAATGAAATAATTCAGTAGTGTGTCCAGTGCACTGAAATGTCGTGCCTCAATTGCAGCAAACAGAACTAGAGAATGAAGCCGACAATCCCCTCAAAAAGTACGGACGCAAAGACAAAGTTCACAATTTCGTTGCGAGATCTGACGTTTTCAAGACCATTATTGAAGCGAAATTAGTAAATTACTTTATAATACTTCTAAAATGACGAGACCCATCGTTACACTTGTGCTAGCATAAAATATCATTAGTCGGTTAGGCCATGAGATTTTAGAAACCAATTCTTGTCGCAGACACGTAGAGATTGGACACGTAAAACCTCCAAACCTGCCTGTAGACCTACTGGTCCATTGCTTCTACCGGCTAAGAACGGCTCTTTAATATCTTAGACTAGGCAGAGTTCATCAAGATTTGGCTAGCTGCCCACATTATAAATAAATTACGTTTAAACAAAGCTAGAAACAGGCCCCTCAGCTACAATGAGGGTTGTACAAAAGTTTGAGATTCACTAATGCTGAGCACTCGACACTGGCAACGCAAATGACACACCACCGTTTGGATTATCGTTTACATCTTACATTCTAGTGAGTGATCTTATCAACCAGTTTAATACGAAGAAAAGGGAGTAATGCTTCATTCATTCCACACAACCAAATTAAAAATGTCAAATTAGAGCCACCAACTTGAGTTCAAATTTAAATCATTTCATTTAGTAACGAGCACACTCAAACATTTTCTCTTCAATCAAGAGCATGGAGCTAAATTTATTATAATATTATCATTTAATTATTTTAAGGCTTTCTAGCGACATCAAAGGCAATTTCGAGAGAGCGAAAACATGAGAACACTAAGCATCGACTGCAGGAAACGTGGAATTTATGGACTGCTGTGTTCCCACACAGGATTCCCTACACATAGAAGCGGCACGGTAAGAAAGAAGAGGAAGAAAAGATAAGGAATAACTAGCGAAGGAGGCATAGAAATAGAAAAAGCAAAGTGAACACGAAAGAGATAAGTCCCGATGGCCTAGCTAGAGATGAGGTAACCCAACAGTGTCCCCTGGAGACGCCATTCCCCATAGCATACGATAAGACAAAACTAACTAACCCAACTTGATTTCCTATGGAACACTCTATGCTCGCTCGGGGCATGGAGCTAAACAATTTCAAATGAAACTATCAATGCTGAGCCCACACAAAACTACGAATCTACGATGTCAAAATTACTCCTGCGGCTCAGCACGATCTGCTTTCTTGGTACAGAGCAATTTACATGCCGTACCAGTGCCGGGCAAGTACTTTTTTAATTTCGACATCCTGGGACCTTTTCATTGGACTCCCTTAGTTTAATTCGGGTAAATCATCTACTAAGAGCATACGTTTACAAATGACTGAAAGCTTGAAGTCAGTAACAGACGAACATCGATCGACCTTCTCGTTATCGTTGTAGGCGAAAAAAGAACAATACGTCCTTCCTAACCTAAAAATTTATACACACATTGACAAAATTTTTTATCCAGAAGCAAAATGGGTGCAAAAAAAACTGCCTGTACAGCTAATGGAGGCCTTCAACATTTTGTCGGAGTACGCACTCCAATTATGCCCTACGCCCCCCCCACACACACACAGGCTATCATCATTCGTTGACGTCATCAGTAGGCAAGGCAGTCCACTACCATTCTGGCCAAGGGACCATTCTTATATTCCCCGGTAGCGGTAGCGTGATGTAATATAGAGCCACATGAAAAACGGGTCAAAATTTTCTATATAGTCATGAATCAAAAACTTACTGACCTAAAAACATGAAACAACGATCACGTGAAAAACTATGATGTGAACTTTATTTCGCCACATAGAATTTTCACATTTTTTATCAACTTTATTAGTAGAACATAGTATTAATTTTCTTGCACTACAATGGCTAAGATTAATATTAACTTTTGACCAGTTCTTTGTTTGTCATCCTGAATGAAAATTTTAGTGAAGGATACATCAGCCGCAAAACTCTACGGTTAATGCACCCAATATTTAATTATAAAAAATGCACACGGGACTAAGATAACACGGCGCAAGAAAACTGGTCTTAAGTAAACTGAATTATCTACATCACAAAATAAAAATTATTCACACATCGTTCACGTAACTTTTCTTCCATATCTTTACGTTAAATATTTCTGAATTGAAACTACAGTACTTTATTTTGATCAGCTTTTAGAACGTCACCCTATAATTAGCCCGCATCGCATCGGTGCCGCTAATGAACGCCTCTCCACCATCACCCCATGATGACCTTTGACCAGGCTACCTCCAGCAAGCAAAGCAGGCCTTGTGTACGAATGTGTGTACGCGTTGCTAGCGCCGCGTACACACACAACTATTATCTACCTCTATTACACTAAAACTCAGATTATCTCGCTTGAAGTCGTGCACACACTTCAGTAATAACATGTAGCAGAAATTCAGAACTCATCTCTCAGTTATTGAATTAAGGCTTTCCCATCATATCATGGTTACGAATCATAGGGAATAAAGCGAATGAATTATTCTCTTAGGCTTTGGATGTCAGGAGGCAAAGAATCATTACCAGGCTTGATCAGAACTTGGAAATAGTGACCCAACGGGTTACGTCTGGCCTAGTATACGTAAAACTAAATTTCAGATCATTTTGCTTGCTAGTTTGCTACCGCGCACACTCTTCAGAAATAACACAAAGCAGAAATTTAAAACTCGCTTAATAAGTAAAGGTTTTTCTATCGTATTATAGTTGAACTAAAGGAAATTTCTCTGGCTTTGGATATTCGTTAGGAAATAAAAAAGACTTATTAGAGGCTCGGACGGGACTTCGAAATAGTGACCCCACGGGTTACGGGAGGTTAGTTTATATATATATGGTGTCCCAGAAGTACCCGGCTCTTGATTTGTTAAGAAAACAAAAACTATGAACGCTAGGATGTTGAAATTTGTTTTATTCAAACGAAAAACCTTTTTATGGCACAATAGGGTAGCTGGTATCCTATTTACGAGCCAGCTAGATATTTAATTTTGGCGTCATTGCTAACCCTTCAATCTAGTTTTAATAAACCATAAAAAAGTTCTTCTTTCGAATAAAACATGTTTCAATATCCTAGCGTTCATAGTTTTCGTTTTATTGGCAAATCAAAAGGGTCAGTTACTTTTAGGACACCTTGTATTAAATACCAGTAGACGCACCCCGCCAAAAATGGCGGAAAAGATATTAAATTCTTGAGATGCCCTCTTATTTACGGGAACTCTGACATGAAATGATGTTATTTTCAGTATCCCTGATACGGGCTGCCTTAGCTAACAGTCTCGCTTTCAGTTCAGGAATACCGACCCGGGAATTTTCTGCTCTCTAATTCCTTAAGAGCGTGACAGAGAGACGGATCAAGCAAGCAAGCAACAACTCTGTATTAGTACTTAGTGAAATAGCTCCGCAGGCACTTAAAGCGACTAGAAGCTACAGAGCTGCACGCTGTGAAACACGATACACCATACATCAACAACAACGACGACAACAACAACAACAACAATAATATCATACGGAGAGAGCGGCCTCTACAATAGCTACATAAAAGGTCGCAAGGGTGCGATACGAGGTCATACTCCTGTCACAGGTGGAAAAAATATAAAAGTACACTGAAGAGAGCATAGATTGCCCATTTAACTTTTTTCGCGGTCCAGTCGGTAATCAACTATCCGGCGGCGATGTCTGCGCTTGGGCGGCTGAAATTATAGATGATTATAAATATTCCCGCAAGGGAGGTAGACTGGGTGAGATATTTCTGCGCACCAATCTGCCAGTCTTATCTACTTGCTAGTTCACTGCAGCAAATGTTGAGGTATTAATGGCCAGCGCTGGTCTGCCTTCTGGTTCCGGTAGTATGAGAATATAAACTATGAATTTATTGGAGCCTACCAAGAATACAACATTACCTTTTATAAATAATTCATGGCATAGATATAAGTTCGCCTTTCACACGTACATATATACGAACATACAGAGTGTTTATAAAGTTTTTAACAAACGCCTGTGGAATTTGTAATAATAAGAAACATTTACAAATGTGCTAAATTATTTAGAATAGCGATTATAGTACCGGATTTTAGCATAGACTGAAAAGCAATTTTGCTCCATTTCAAGCATGTCAACTGAAGGGAAACTGAGCTAAGAGAAATTGGAGCGTACCGCAGCTGATCTCAACGGCAAGAGTTAAGAGCTGAACAATGGATTCCATTCTAAAGCTGAAGTGTACGTATTGATGTTTTACAGTAAAATTATAGGTTTACGCTTCATTACTTCTTAAAATTACTGTTCAAAAATAAGGAGTACAGTGTTCATTCTTTATGGTATTTAAAATATCAAAACCTTTCTAAACACCCTGTTTGTACTGCCAAAAACGTCAAATCTTCTACTTAATATTTCTCATCTAGAAACTCGTTCACGTTACGAGGCACAACTGAGCTGGCTGTGGTTAGCAAGTGTCGGCCACGTAAAAATTCATCTCAAATACCAACCTCCAAACCCCCAGACACGACAGAGGAGTTCACTTCAAAGCTACAGGTTCCTTCATTCTGTCGAGAAGCCCATCCTCCCGTCTGTCCCCGCCGCTCTACTCCATGATGCCAACTGCTTCAATCGTGTTCCATCACAACGGTCTAATTCAACATGTATATTGAAGAAAAATTATGGCTGGAATGGTAGAAACTGTTTGTTCACCAAATATGCTTGGCTGAGACCTAAGATTTCAGATCAAATAATGTTTATTAAATAAATATGGATAAAACTGTTTAGGAATCCTAAGACAGACGATAGGTAGCGGAGATACAACACGAACAAATTGTTTCCCTTCTTCCGAAACAAGAGCTAATTCAGGGTCATAGCACATCCCCTGCAGTTCAGATTTTAACTTAAATGAACAGGAAGCAGATTTACCAAGCTCTGGTCAAATCGGTCAAGAGTTTAATAAATCGAAGGTTCTCGATTAAACAGTCGCAGGTTGAGTCAAAACTTCTCAAATCCTTTCAACTTATCGGTTCACATGTGTCCCAGTCAAAATTCGTAATAAATTAAAACTAACTATCAAAAACCATCATTAACAGAGCCCAGCAGTACAGAGCACACAGCTCGCACCACGAAAATGTGGCAACAAACAAACCTGAATCAATAGTAGCGACTGCGTCATGATCGCTCCAACGACCTATTAGGCCCGGGCTTACTTTCATGTTAAAGTGCAATAACTCAGAGTTAAGTGGACTACACAACTGCGTGGTAGGAAAACTAACGGTTTTGACTCGCTTAAAAGTAATACTAATTTTAAAATCTCAACAGCCATTCAGCTGCGCGATGAATGAATGAATTTCTCAAGTATTTATGCCATTCTAGCCTCAGCACGGCTGTGTTGCTTATAGATGGCCTTGCGATTCATACCTCAGTCGACGGTGGAGCCCAAGGACCTCTCATCCTGATAGATTGTTCGCTGCACTCGGCGGAAAAAGCAGAAATGTGAACAATGAACACATTAATGGGAGAAGAAACGTAAGTTGAAATAACGACGTCGGGTAACGCTTCCTGCAGGAGACAGCACAAATGAAAGATGAAATTGACGGGAAAAACGATGCGACACGATGAAGGTGAACATGACGCATTCAACAGGCCGAGAAGTCCCAGAGCTTGACGGTCTTGTCGTAGGAGCCGCTCACAATGAAGAACTCGTTGAAGGAAAGACACGTCACGCCGTCAGTGTGGTTGCGCAGCGTCACCAGCCGCCGCAGGGTGTGTCGCTCCCACACCTGCCAACATTTTATGCCATCACTAGAGTCCCCATGCCGTCTAAAATAACGGTAATAATAAGAATAATTTTCTCAAAATGTTTCCATCGGGGTCGCCAGGNAAAATTACGGTAAATATTACGTGAAGTACTGTAATTTTCTGTATCACTGCTACATAAATTGACTTGATCTTCTGTTCGAGAAATTTTCTTCGACTAAAAGTCTCACAAGTATTCCAAAATCTGGACCCGTGAAATTTCTCTTACCTAACTCCTTCAATGCGTAAATAAATTAGATTAAAGAGTTAGAGTTAGATTAAATCAAGGAAATAACAAATGGTTACACACAAAAAAATAAAAATACATGCTAACTTGGCGTATTTTTATGTATTATACATATTTATACTGTACCAGAGCAAGAGTTGATTGACTCTCAGGGTCCATAGTTGATAGGAAATTCAATTTTCAATTTCTAATCAAAAGATCACTAAACAGCTGGTGACGAAAGTTTGATGTCGAGCCCACATCCTTTAAATTAATGAGGCTCTGCGAGAGTGGAGCTCCTTGTTTCTTCTGCTACGCCAGATTACTGGAGGCGGTTTTGTGGCTATGGGAGATTACTGGAGGCAGGTTTGTAAGTTAAGAACATCAGATCAACACGGTGACACGATCATACGAACATTCGTACTGGTCCTCAAAGCATAATGACTAGACATATTTTCAAATTTTGCACACGAGTCACTGCAAAGTAAGAAAAGACAACTCTCCACTTGGTAGTTTGGATTCATTTTTCACCGTCTGTGATACGGAAACTCCATTAACCCTATAAGAACGTGCTAAAAAATTTTTACGATTCAGTATTCTATTAAATTTTTATCGTTTCGTTCAAAACTGGGGTAAATCGGTAAAATACTGCGTACCGACTGGTTACGCAGCATTTCGTTTATTTCGAAATACGGTAGTCTTTTTAGTGTTAAAAGTGTAACTGAAATGTGGAGACGACAAACCGTAGACTTTCAGGCGTCCCTCGCTCCTCACCTTGATGGTCTTATCGTCCGAGGCGCTGATGACACGCCACTCGTCAGCAGCGACGCACCGCACCACTCCTGCCAAAATTACTCGTTCATATCAAAAAACGATCATTTTTATGTATGTTCAACTCGAGAACTTCCAATCGCTAAAAAGTCAATGATGGGGAACTTGCTGTTTAGTTGAATCAGTTTAAAAATGTTATGTGTGCAAATATTTAACCAAGTTGAATATTTCATGCAAGTCAAATATTATTAAAAATCTATCATATTAGCCCCTAACTCTAACAGATCTTTCGATTTTTTCCACATTAGCTTTCTTTCCTTGAAAATTTCACTCATCGTCATTCACCGTAATCACAGTCAGCCTAAAATAAAGCTCTTCATTATAATTCTTTCCTACGTCATCTAAAGCAATGAAAATAGTTGCACAACACAAACACGCAGTTACAAGTTACACCTGGCCCTTGTAATGAATAAGGCAACAAAAAACGAGCCTTGGTAATAAACATTCCATCGATAAACTAGTAAACCAGTTATCATCCGTCACTTATGACAGTGCATTTAACTAAAAGAGATGAGACTTAGTTAGTGCAAATTAGTGTACAGACCCATTTAATCATCAGTTAGAAGTTCTAAACTTCGCCTCCATACAGACTAACGTTTCTACTACTGGACAACCAGTGGACACCACCCAGCTACTGACCAGTATGTCCCTCACTGGAGATCCAGTGGACACCACCCAGCTACTGACCAGTATGTCCTTCACTGGAGATCCAGTTGACGGTGCAGCGACAGGCCCCCGAGGTGACGTCCCACGCTCGGATGGTCGAGTCCAGAGACCCGGACACGATGCCGTGCTCGTCCGCACACACGGAGGTGACCGCGTCTGTGTGGCCACGCAGCGTGCGCTGACACGCTCCCGTCTCCAGGTCCCATACCTGCCATGAACGTCAATTATAATTGGTGTTCATCTTCAAGTTGCTTCGTGTGTCCAGTAAAATAATTATTGCACTGGACACACGAGGCAACTGGTTCTTCACTGCAACTAGTGAAGCGCTTGGATAGTAACTGAGTGTCAACCCTGAATTGGTATCGACGCAACATGGGTAAGAGAACGGGGGAATGTATGTGCAGAATGTGTTTGTTTTCACACGGGAACCCGTGTGCTTAGAAAGAGCAAGTGGAAAATGAAGGGGGAGGAGGGGATAAAAAAGAGAGAGTGAAGAAGGCGTGAAAATTGAGAGAAGCATAGAAACAAATTCCATTATAACTATTTACTAATTCACTTTGAACATTCCCATTGAAACTAACTATGATGCTATCTTTTTTATCATAATTTCAAAAGGTGCATACTTAATAAATAGAGTGTTCTATTTCGAACGCAATCATGGATGTAGGTAGCAGTCCTAAACTAAGGTTTTTTTCAAACCAGTCAGAAGAAACGCTAACGTCAAAGTACAGACTCAATATTCACTTATATTCTAGACGAACTACTACAAAATCTGCAGCCATGCAAAAGTTAAACAAAAAAGAGCTTTTTATACAGAAAACAGCTATAGTGAGTCAATATTACTAGATGAAGACCACAAGTTCAGACGCAGACCAAAAATCCCCCCGTTTCTTGACACAAGTTACAATTTAAAAAAAGAGCAACTCGACAAAATATTCCACCGTGCTCTCGACTTGGCGGCACGACGCGATA
The DNA here is from genome assembly GCA_014899125.1 of Orchestia grillus. NCBI lineage: Eukaryota > Metazoa > Arthropoda > Malacostraca > Amphipoda > Talitridae > Orchestia > Orchestia grillus. The sequence continues at coordinate 24,388 of VOMN01102792.1, forward strand.
CCTTGATAGCGTTGTCACCACCCCCCGACACGATGAGCTTGAGGGGCTGCACGACGGCGAGGGCGAGCACAGCGCCGGTGTGGCCCAGCAAGGTGCGCTTGCACACCCCCGAGGGCAGGCTCCACACCCTCACGCTGTGGTCATAGGACCCGCTCACCACCGTGTCGTCCCCGCACACCTGCAAGGGCGAGCGCTCTTAGCATCAATCCATCAGCGCTCTTGGCATCAATCCATCAGCGCTCTTGGCATCAATCCATCATAGCGTCAAATCTGTGCCGCCCCATCGATAAATTTGTATGACTGATAGAATTACTCGGGTGGCCGCCCGTAATTGCAGGTGATTGTAGATGCTATGGTAAAAATGTTAAATTAGGCTTGAGGCCCAGACAAAGGGGTAGGTTTCGATGGTATAAAGCAGATTCTGGTGCACATAACATGAAACCGTATTGCTCCATATATCTATCGAGGCGTTTAAACCACCATTGGCGTCCCTTGGCGTACGTCTGTCTGGGAAGCTTTTACCTGGAAGACAAGAAAACGAGACAATCTGCCGGTTCATATGAATGCAGCGATAGGGTCGTCTATACTCCACACCATTTCATCACAGACAAGATTGGCTGGAGCTATCATCGAACTAGCTGAAAACAATATGAAGTCCATTCAAAGCTGAAAATACGGTATGTATTCGGAGGAGCCGTGCCCGTAATGACCGGTTACTAGCCAATCACTGATTGGGGTACAGCTATGGGACTTGGGAGTAGTTCTTGTAGCTTCCAGAACTACCTTATTTGCGAGGTCTCCTGAATTTTATGAGACTTATGACATGGTAGACTATGAGGAGCAGCGTGCATGACATAGCTGGCTGTGAAATTCTGCGTTGATCATATGGCAGACTGTGAAGTTCTATATTCATGACATGGCAGACTGTAAAGTTCTACATTGATGACATGGCAGACTGTGAAGTTCTACATTGATGACATGGCAGATTGTGAAGTTAACTGGAGTCGAGAACAAGGAAGGTGATGTAGGCACCTGCAGACATCTGACAGTGTCCGTGTGGCCAGTCATGGTAACGCGGCACACGATGGACGACCACTCGCTCGTCTCCTCCACCTCCCACACCTGCACAAGAGAGAACCTTGAATAATGCAGTCACTTGGAGGGAGCTCAACACGTCTGACAGTAGTCCACGGCCATGCAGGGCAATTATCCCTAGTACAATTATCCCAATATTTCCATTCATCCCTCGAGAGTTGGACTATCAACTTCCGTCGAGGGCACACAATTGACAGTACGATAATTTTCAGTTCGTTCGAGTGGAAAATAACTGCAGATGAAAAAATAGTTTAACGCTATATTTTCTCACACCGACGTTACAAATCTAACCACTATGAATGTTCAAGAAATTTTCGACACATAGCGTTAATCAGTATTTCTTTTCATCATCTCGTATGAAGGTGAAATGAGCAAGCACAAGAGGGACCTCCATGTGCTCTAAAACTACAAAAAAATGACTGAGACGAGCGGAAAATCGAGCCTCGGTATTATAATTTTACCAAGCAGATAGAGCATCACACACACTGCAGCATGGAACTCCGAGCCCGACGAAGGATGCTTTGAACTAATATGGTAAGGCAGAGAGGGCTCGGACAGAAGTCACAGCTCTGACAGGAGCTTGCAGGAGTGACAAAGGAGAAATTAAAAAATCAAGTCATACGTCCCCTAACTCACTAAATTTGACAGTGACATACGCTAGAAAGAACAAAAGCTGAGGAACCTCACATATTCCCCAAAAACACTCGACTCTACAGATACAATACAGTTGATGCTTGCACCAATGAAACAGAACATTCGGAGCATCTGAATATGCCCAGCTTGGGCAATCTCAGAGTGCGATTTCAAATATTTGAGTCAGATCACTCTTTCGGCAGGTCAGTACCTTCAATTTTTTTTAACATTGTGTGATGTTGTCACAATTCCCGGCATCACCGGGCCACTTCTAACCCTTCTTAGTCTGATGACATGAGGGCCAACGGTACAATAACGTTCGTCTATGAATTAGGCCGCATCCCATATTAGGAAATAAGTACTATCTCCTGGAAATGGACTCCGAGGCCGGCCTGTCAACATTATTTACCTCTGACAATACTTTGAAAACACAAAAGTAAAAACATCAGTGCTTCCTAACAAGAGTAGTCACTATCAGCCTACGTGTACTACCTGGGAATTCACCTTTCAGGTACTGCTGCGAGTACTGCTTCAGGTACTGCTGCGAGTACTGCTTCAGGTACTGCTTCAAGTACTGTTTCAAGTACTTCTTGAAATACCTACTACTCCAAATACCGCTTGAAATACCTACTGCTCCAAGTACTGCATGAAATAATTACAGCTCCAAGTAAAAATACTGCATCAAGTACTCCAAATCCAATACGACAATCCCTTCCAGCAGAAGCCCTCTAGAGTAAAAATTTTTCCAAATTTTTCCAGAGATTGTAAAATCATCACTCATTCACCAACTGACGGCTACCCTGACCTTGATGGTGGCATCCGCAGCTCCGGATACGAGCCTGCTGTCGCTGAGGTGCAGGCACCGCACCCGGCCGGAGTGTCCCACCAGGGTCTGCACCGGCCACTGGCTGTTGGTCCGCATGCTCCACACCTGCATTTTGGCTTGGGTTATAATTCGACCTCGATAACTGTGGTTCGGTGTCTATTATTATTATTATTATTATTATTTGATCTCCACAATTGTGGTTTGGTGCGCGTTGTGAACTAGGGTTTTCCTACCGAAAGGAAAGCTCCTTGACTTCTGTTGGGGCCTAGAAGGAAAATTTGACAAGACAGTATTTACGCCACGTTCAAATGAAGGAAATTTTAAATTAACGAGAACAATCGTGTAACCTTAAATGGGCTGCAAGAATTTCCAAAACATGGCCGACAACAAATCCACCGAAGCAGATCTACTGCACAGAAAGATTGAAATGAATGTCACAGTAATCTGAATTTAGTAGTCAGACACATCAACAGATGAATCTGTAAAATGTAAATTTTCTCACATTGAAAATTCGTTGCCAAAAAACGCAACAGAAATTAATTTTTCAGTAACTGAACATTGAAACAAACATACAAATAAAGAAGTACTACGGAACATACTGAACATTAAAACAGTGACAAACATGAATGTTTCACAATACGCACAATATATATACACAAATTCTCAAAAATTAAAAAAACTTGACCCCATTTCGCGAGACAAGACCTCAGCTGCATGGCTTGACACTGAAAAAACTTGCTCCTAAACGAACAAAATATTGTGAAAGCTGTCGCCCACATTTCATGCACCTTTACGAGCACATTCATCCTGGCTTTGAACGGAGCGCTAAGAATTCAAAAACTAAATTGTACAGTTTGTAACCTCCATACAGCGGCCCTCATAGGATGAAGTCTGTGGCGACCCCGGCCAGCCAGACAAATTCACAAAGAAGATGGGAGAACAAAGAGCAGACTTTGAAGCACAAAGATAGGAGAACAAAGAGCAGACTTTGAAGCACAAAGAAGACAGGAG
>VOMN01102794.1:0-10719 GCA_014899125.1 Orchestia grillus
TATAGCGGGGGCAATACATAAGTATAGCGGGGGCGATACATTACTTAAATACTATATTTTTATAAGAATATGAGTGAATCAGCTATTGTATATTTGCAACAATTTTTAATCAAGTCTTCAAACAAGAAGCAGGAAAAGTGTCACACTGAATTATTAATTAGTCAAGGTATGCTTGAATGTGGTATTCATGCTTTAAGGAAGAAACAGGAAGTGGCATTTAACATGTCAAACATAAGGGAAGCCCATGAGCAGGGGTGTTCCTACACTGCTGCAGTGCGCAAGGGCTGAGCAAGTCGGGAAAGATACAAACTCCCCATAACAAATGATATGGAGAAACCTGAAAATGCAATGTATGAGCCGACTAGTAAATAAAAACAGTACATAATATCATACCTAACATTAGAAATGCTAACTTTGAACAACGCACTTGAAATATGCATAACAGATTTCCTGAACAAAATGTATGCAACGCAGAAAAGACTACGTGACTTACCTCAGAATGGCTTTCAGTCGAGCTCCTACAGGGATGCTTTCTCGAAAGTGTTCTTTTTCTGAATAAATGGAGTTATTTTCTTTAAGTGGATCCCAAACGTCTCGTTCCTCATCCGTGTATAGTTCTGGAAATCTGCTTCCTCTCTAAAGGATAATTCTGGTAGTAGTTGATTATAGCTGCCTCACTGAAAGTTTTTTAGCTATGGTTTTACCCATCAACACACCACACGTATTCCAAGGGCAGTGTCGTTTGTTTACATTCTGCTCTCACACAACTTCATTCGCCCGATTCCACAGTCTGGACACTCAGAAGAAGAGTTTGTGATTTTGTTTTGGCGAGTACGTGATTGACGAAAAGTTTGATAGTGTAGACGCGGCTTTAGACGTTAACAGCATTCTACTAGCGCAGTAAAAATTAACTGGATGAATTTCGCTGTTTCGTGGCTCCCCATCAACTTGAGGGCACCAACTTCTTTGTCGTTGAAGACCCTCAAAAAATACTTACCCTAGGAAGCTGAAGATTTGGAGGGACGACAACTACTTCAGTAGGAGAACTACTCCCACATGTCTCATACATTTCCTTTATGTCACTGAATGGTCCAATTAGTTGGTTGCCAAAGGTCCACTTCTGGTACCTCTCTGAAATCAAGAACAATATGTGAACAATGATGGGAAGAGTTGGAATAATAATGAAAACATTTAAGTTTTTGTCACAGAAAAAATCATTTAATCAGGAATTCGCTATAGTTGTCCAATAGCATTTGAATGAGGCTTTCACATTTATACATTCTGTCACGAAGAGTGAAAACCCTTTTTGCATAATCAATGGCACAGAGACAGAGATAGGCACCAGCTTTCATAGGCCTAACAGCTTAAAAGATGCAGAATTTCATGTTTTTATCAACTCTGAGTTCAGCAAAGTAGTTTCATTTTAGTCCAAATTGTTGAATACTATTGAGTATTTCAAAGTATTTGAATAATAAATTAACTAACATGAAGTCCAATTATAACTGATGCACTCCGCGAGATGTCAAACAACAAGTACCACCGTTGCGGGTGATGTCCAACGGGTGTGAGACAGTCACTGAGCAATCAGATTTACATGGTCGGTGAAACAGCCTACACTATTGTTGGTTCACTTTATAATTGTCTGTGATGAACCCAGGGCTGTAGTACCTCATAGCTGCTCCATAATAGTAGCAAGACATTAAATTCAGCATTAAATTTTTTCTGAACATGAAATCAGTAGCCAGCTGTCAGCTTGTGAACAGGTGCGACTGAATTCAAGGTGCTGGGTCCTTTGTGGACAAAGAGCATTGAAGTGGCTTATGATTCAGGAACATTTCTGGGCGTCCTACTCAACACACCTCCAAAAAAAGTCAGAGATGAGAAATTTTTACCTCGTCCCCCAACAAAACCACATTTCATTGCTGATTTTTCTGGACTTTATGTAATATCTTCGTGACCAATTTATCCACATTCACAACGGAAGTGATAGACAACAGCTTTTTTGTCTTTTAGAAGAACCAAGTATTCTCGAATCAATTTATAACTATAGTGCGGGGATGACTTAACTGCAAAGCAGTAATCCCTGACTGTGCAATCTTTCTAAGCTAAAAGGTACGAATGATTAGTCAGAAAATGAAATTTCTCAGCATTATTTAGTCTTGCAATTCTTAAGGTTAATGAATGATAACAACTTAACTTTGTGAATTACACCATCGATGGGTTTGTTGTAACCCAGGATTGTATGAACCACCTCAAAAAATTAAGAATATGAGCTCAGCCCATTGTAAGTTTTAGAAGCTTATCTAGTAGTACGCTTATACCATTTTGGAAGGTAGAAAGAACAATAGGAAAGCACTATGCACAATGCTAATTCATTTTTCCCAATCACAGTCAATATTCATTCTTCATGATTTTATATCATGGAAATGTACACAAATTGATCATCAATTCTGAAATTTATTAGGTTTCATATTTTTTGTGCAATTCTTTCTCAGGAGCCAAGACAATCAGTGATGTTACAGTGTCTTCCGTTGAGATATATTTCAGTTATTGGTCTTCCTCAACTTTTGCAGGGTTAGGTAGTGGCCTTATGGTTGAAAAATATTAAGCAGGTACATTTAAAAGTTTTTGCTCCTGTCGGTGGGGTGGATCCATCCAGTAATTTCAGCATAAGAAAATTTGAAACCCAATATTTTTTACAAATTAAAAATTATAAGGATTTAAAACAAAATCCTCACGTGGAGGCAACACTGCCATTAAGGCACTTCTTTCTATCTATTTAACTGTATACTTTGCAATACCACACTTTTCGGCACATTGGTTGAAGACGCACATTGGAACATGAAAAAAATCGAAAATCCAACTTTCCGGACGACCTTCAACGAGTCCAAATGATGCTCTTATCGAGCGAACATTGATCGTAGGTGACCGACGCATGGGAGTCCAGAATATTACTGCTGAGGTTGGGATTAGCACTGGTTCTCCAAACAGCATTTGACATATGATTTGGGCATGCAACGAATTGCAGCAAAATTTGAGTTCAAGCTTCTTTTAAAGAAGCAGCAATAACTCCGCCTTGCGGTCGCACAGGATACGCTGGAAAGCGCCAATAGCGTTTCTCAGTTCCTGAAACTGATCACAGGTGTTCCGGTGCGACCCAAAAAACCAAGGTCAAGTCATCACAATAAAAGTACCCATATTCCATTAGGCCTTAAAAAGCACGACGGCCCGGAGCAAAATGAAGGTGATGTTGCTTGCTTTTTTCGACTCCCGGGGCATTGTGTATCACGGGAACGCACCAGGAAGGAAGACCCTCAACAAGGAGTACTACCAAGAAGTCTACCGTCATCTGCGTGATACAGTTCGGTGCAAAACACCTGATCTGTATGACGAGCGCACGTGGCTTCAGTAACACGACAAAGCACCGGCTGAATCATCACACCTGGTCCAGTCTTTTCTGCTCATTCAGCAGGTTTGACAAGCTCCCTACTCTCCTCGCATGGGCATGTTTGATTTCTGGTAGTTTACGAAGATGAAAACTACAACAAAAGGGTCCCGTTTTGAGATCCGAGGGGAGATAATAGACAACGCTACTGAACAGCTGCGTTACATCTTAAAAGGATTTTTCCATAACTGTTTCCAGCGACGAATAGACCGCTGGACTAGTGTGTGCAACCACAAGGGGCCTACTTGATGAGGATTAAGTGTCTCATCCACTCAGGTGCAGAACTTTTCTCCGACTCAAGGCTACATAATTTTTGTAAAGACGTAGGGAGATGATTCTCCTCCGTGACAAGCTTGTTAAATTTTTATTTCAAATAAAGTGACAAATTATGACCTAAAAAATTAAATGGAGTGTTTGACGACTGCGACTTTGGGTAGTACCTTAGTACAATGAACGTGACTTTTATAACACACTAGAGCTCTCCGAAATGATCAATTTTAACACGTTGACTCCTAAGTGGGTCATATATGGTACACNATTTTACCTGTGTGGAGAATCGGAGTCAACGTGTTAATTTCTACGCAATTCAACCCTCGTGGGGCGGTTCACAAGTGAGGGTTAAAGTTTCACATTTTTCTGAACATTTATTCACGGTAATCTTATTCCATACTGTATTCCTCTCATTGTGTGTAATTTTCATCACAATAATTTGTCGTCGACTCATCAATTTTTCCTCTTTTCTTCTCATTTTTAGGTCCTGGTAACCAGAGCTCGGTTGAGCCGTGAGTGCTGGCTCCTCGACAAGCCTAATGATTCCATGTCAAGAGGCTGTCTTCTAAGTAAATGGGCTGTGCTGCCGTATCTGGTAATTCTTTTTCGGGAAGTCTACTAACACGTTCCGAGCGTATTGGGCCACCGGCGTACAAATGAAGTAATTCATTCTACCGTTGCGCAATAGTTTGCTTTCAAGTCAATACTCGTATTTTGATTGGGTTTGAGAAAACTCTCAATTCGAAATATTAAAATGACTACATCCTTTAATTTGAATAAAGAGAAAAAGCGAACAAAAAGGAACCATGCCTAACTTCAAAACAGAAAGGGTCGCCAAATCGAAACCTAACCTAGCTCTAGAATAACCTAACTATGAAGCCACCTAACGCAGAGAACGTTTTAAAATTTCCTCAGTAGAGAGAAATAAATTACATTTTCAGCGTTTGGACTGCTCTACTGTATGGATGGTAAAGCGGTATACCGTATACTGCTCTACCTCTGAATTATTTTTGCATGCTTATGAATATAATTTTGCAGAAATAAGCTAACACGGACTAATTTTTAACATACATGGAAGAGTTTGTGTTTAACGGGTGATATCCAAAGTACATACATGAGCATCGGTGATAGAAAAGTGATGGAAATTAATGTTATGAGCAGCATTATCTGGCGCATCAGCAATCGTTATTCTTTACCTTAGCTATGCCCATTAGAATTTATAAACGTTTGTGTAGAATGCGAATGTTTGCTTGCTTTTGCATCACAGTTAGCCTTTCCCCACTTCTACATCATATACGGAGTGGATGCTGGCTTACCTTATAATTAACTACTTTCACGAATGCTTCCGATTGTGCGTCTACTTTTCACAGTAAATTTTTACTTCGGCGAAATGCATTCTTCCACTCTTAATATATCTATTCTTTGTGAACATGCCGCGGTTGATCCCACATACAGTACATGCAGGGACAGCAGGTACTTGAGAACATATCATACATTATCAGGGGCACACTATTTTGAACGTCATCGTAATGCACCCCTTTTTGTTGCAGTTTGAAATAGCAAAATCTAAGCTAACCCGGGAAATGAAAGGACATGCTATCACTGTCTCCTCAGCTACAAAAAACTTCGAGTTTTGGATCGTTACCTCCACGAAAATCACCGATCATTCTTCCTCTCTTTTTCTTAGATAGAAGAGAACTGGAGCGGCCATTAGTGATGTTGAACAAGTTTTCACACGAAACGAGATTGTCGGCGCCGGACGCTACCTGAACACTTGAGATCATCGAATTCGTCCAAACTTCTGTTCAAGAAGAACCTGGGAGCTCCATAAGGGCGTTCGGCAGGAAGCTACAGGATGACGAGGCCACGGTCTGAAGTGAGGTTCTTGACGACCACTGTTTCAAGTCGTGCATGATACCAAGAGGCAAGTTCAAGTCCTAGGGAATCCGGCGAAACAGACTGAGTCAAACACCTCTGAGCAAATTGAAACATCCGATGCACCAACGAATATCCTCGTTCTTCACGCAAGAGAATACTTGGTCAAGAAACACGAGATGAACCGCGAAAATGATCGGGGGCTGTGCAAAAAAAGGGAGGTTCTGACCGTCTTGTTAACAAGTTCCCTGCTTCTGTGAGGGTTTTAGGTGTTGCGAGCAGTGTTGACGACGTGACGCCTTTATATTTCTTTGGTCAAGGTGCTGGAACCATCCTCATTTCTTTAACCAATATCATGAACACGGTTATGAAGGCCTAGATTACTTCTGTGTCAGGTAGCTTGCCTTTTTTTCATTACTCTGGTCTAGCTCATTCGCTCTAACAACCCTTGAATAGTTGGTGAACAATTTTCAAGTTCTCGTCACCCCAAACACATGCACTCCAAGCCTTCCTGATCTCAACCCTTTGATTATTACGCCTGGGCGAGGTTTATAAGGCCTTCAATAAACATTCACACAGCATTGTTGCGAGTCTCATAGCAGCTATTGTAAGTGCCATGACAAACACTGTCATGTCTAACCTGATTACTGCCTTCAGACGGTATAAAAAATGCGTAGAAGATGCTATTGCTTTACACGAAAGCTTTTTAGACTGATGTTGTGCATTTGGTTAGTCTTCGTGCGTACACTACGCATAACAGGAGCCTGAAGGCGAAGAGAACAGCACACAATGAAAACATTTTTTATTGTAATAGGAACATAATTAGTTCGGGGACTAAATACAATAAGGAAGTTCAGAATAGTACGTTAAACCTATACGTTTTGAAGACCAGCTCCATCCTCAGCAAGCCAATTTTGAAAAAAATTAAAATACAATTTCAAAAGACGAAAAAATTATTCCTGTTAAATACCATGTGAGAACTTGTTATGGCAGTGAGTTAATTGTATTATTCAAGACAGATTTATCTTTCGCTTTGTATAAGAATTATAAGCGACCTATTTTATGAGAATTCCGTACGGTGTACATTGTGTTTTTCCCTACTTGGGTTACTCTTCTGATAAACTTTTGGGAGATTTGACAGTCTTTATAAACGGCATTTTCCTGCTTTTCAAACGTCTCATTTTCGTTAATTCCCATAAAAATGGTCCATTCTTTCACTATAAAGATGTGCTTCCTAAGCAAATGCGTGCATCCGTTGTGGGAAAGTTTTGTTGTGTTCAGTGAACATCAGTCTACTGCTAGTGTATGTTGGTATGGCGCCTTTGGCATTTCTCGTTAACAGTGCCTAGCATCGTCGAGTCAGCTTTCGTTGTGAAGACCCATACGCAACCTAGTTATTCACCTGTTCGCCTTCATAGCGAGCAGTGAGGTTCGCCCGTAACGGAGAACGATTTCGAAATTTTACGTACTGCCTCTAGTGATTTAGATTTAAATTTTGTAGGATCCTCATCCATAGCCAAGATAACTTTGTCTTGAACAATACAAATAGCTTATCTCCAATACAGGTATCACTTATTCGTCCTTTGATTTTTTTTTCAGAATTGACTGAGAGTGAAGCTGGTCTATGAAACATTTAGATTTGACGAACTGTTTTTAATTTCTTTATTGCATTTAGTCCCTGCGCCAATTAAGTCTCTATTACATTAAAAAAATGTTTTCACAGTGTCTGATTATCTTCGCCCTGAAGTTTGTGATGAACATTCGACTTAAAGAAAACTGACATTCCTGAATACTGCGTATAATGGTCATTAAACGCTCTACCTTTAATGTCTCCTTCTTTTTCCGCGGATGTTACTTTGTTCGCAAAATCATCACACATTCTCTATATATACACTGCAATAATTCTTCAAAGTGAATTATCAGTCTCTAGTACGAGAAGTCTTGTCATGCTGTCATGGTAGGAGCCGGCAAGTCCTGAGCACGCATCACGTGTGTGTCAACAGAAAAATTGAACAGAGATGTAGAAGTATGAAAAATGCGCCGCGAAGTCCACTTCATATTGCACAGGAGCATTAAGTGCTTTGGTAGTGAATAATTGAATACATGTTTAATAAATTATTTTACTCACAGGAATATAATTAACTTCAAAGCATGATAAGACGTGCACATAGTAATTCATTGATTTCAATAAAATAAATTGAAATTTGTCTTTACTGAACTTTATTAATACAGAATGTTTAAAAAATTATCGTCATAACATTTTTTCCTATGGGTATCCAACAAACAATTATAATTGTATAATTATACAATTATACAGTTATAGCAACATATTTGATAAACAGCTCATAATTACAAATTAACATTATGTACATAATATACTCTTCATTGTCGTGATTGAAACGTTTTAAAAATGACCTACACAGTCATGCGATTTTTCTCATGCGTTCGGAAGTCTTAATTTCAGTGCCGTTACATTTTCACGATGTGTCACTGAAAATATTACTCCCAAGTATGGATCAGATACTACACTCAAAAGGATTCAGGTCAAGGGATGAAGGCCATTCTTCTTTTGAGATTAAGTTAGGAAATTTTTCTCTCAGCCACTCTTGAGCCACAAGTAACCATTAGCGTTTTTGAACTGTTTCATTGCCCAAGGTTATAATAACTTGACGAGAATCTCACTTCAAACATCTTGCTGGGTAAGTGTGACCTCTTCTGATCCATAAAAGCCAATGGACTTCTTCCAGACTTATAAATGGTAGCCCAGGCAACCCACAGATGCTGCTCCCTGTCTTCAAGTCACCACATGGGGTTCAACCTCACCTTTTGTAGTCCAAGTTCGTTCATTATGAATGTCGATGTACTGTTGCACGTAGAATTTGTTCCCATCACTGAAGACAAGGTTCAGCAGCGTGCCTTCGTGGATGCGATATTGAAATTTTTTTCGCTCTGGAAATGCGTTTCTCAACAGAGCTGGCAGATTCCAGCTATTTCTTATGTTTGTAAGGAGAAATTTTCAAGTCTTCGTAAGGGATGGTGGATATCGTTCTCTCTGAAACATTTGCATTTGTCAGACGTATGTGGATTTTTTTTACTTTCACGCAACATCCCTCTGATTGATTATACCAGTTTTAATGTTTTTACAGTTCTAGGAGCGCCTTGTTTAAGCTTACTGTCGTTCATCCAGACCCATTGAATCATGTTTCAAAATATTTTCACGCTGCATTATATAATTTTCTTGTTTTATGTAACCCTAAAATCGTTTTTCTTTCATTCATATCTTTCGCCAATGCTAAGTATCACTCTCTGAAAATAAAGAATACTTTTTAATACCAAAAATTAACAGTAGAATGGAAAAATGTGGCAGATATGTCAATTTTTAATCTAATGCAGTGATTAATTTTGAACACCCGGTATTATGAAAGCTTTTATGAGAAATAAACTATGAACTGATGAAGAAACATCGTCTAAACACTATTCAATTAAACTTCGAGTTTATGACGACACGATTCATATGTTTAAAGAAGGTCGTGCAAGACCTTTGTAATAAAAGATCAGAGGAAGGTTCGAGTGAAGAATATTAATTTTGTAATTTTAGTGACAAAATTGGAAGCTTCATATCCGCCATGTGACGCATTCTTTTGAATAACCGCTTTATTTATTGTTCGTCGTATTGCTCGCAAATGTGAGATGCTTGCGTTTGATGTCCTGTGCTTTGAACTTGAAACGACGTCTGATGAATAGCATCAAGATGACAACAGACTTCTCTTAGAGTACAGGGAGATTTGAAATTTAGACTTTTCAAGCTTCAGAGAAGTTTTAATTTAATCCAGGTTATGTTCGTAAAAGTCTCGCTAAGAGTCTTAATAAGTTCTCAACGTCTTAGAAGACGACAATTCTTCTTAAACTTCGAGTTCCGTTTGAATGGTAGGACTGAGACATGCCAGGACTAAAACTAAACGCACGACAGTAAATAACTTCATCAGTTCCTTCATATGCTTAAAATACGTGTTTCGGTTCAGATCGATTCATAAAATGTTTGAAAATGCTTCATGTTGACCTACTTTGTGATTACTTATTTAAAAACCTACAATACTTCACTCATGACGGATTCTTTTAAATGCAGATATGTAGGAGTAGCGATTGATGATCAGTGAACATGAAAATCATTCAAAAGAGTAGGATTCCATAGACCTACTCTTGGAATATTGCACTGCTTTTCTAATCCATGTTGATATCCACCCTCAAACCTGAGTTCAGAGATGAAATTAACCTATGCAAAATTAATATTTATTTACAGTTAAAAATGTTTGACCCAGACAACACATATTCAAGAAGAGAATTATACTGTGTAAAATTCCAATAGTCCACAATTCACAATTTTTCGTTAAACAAACGTGAAAATGAGGCACACATTCAGTGAACATTGTGTCAACACACATCAATAAAGGGCAACCGATGAAAAACAGGGCAAATATTAAAATATTCAACGTGAAATTTCCAACAGTTGAACGATTTAGCGTCGGTTGCAGCGGCCTCATGTCGTGTGCGATAAAAATACTTCCCATCATTTCTCAAAATTAATGACTTACACCAAACAAATATCCGCACTTGATTAGTAGATATCTTGGGCTGATCTTGAGACATGCAAAAGTAAAATGGGACGAATGAGAACACGATTCACATGAACGACGCAAATGAGAGCACATACGGCAAAAATATATGCCGCAGCCGTGGGGCCTTTTCAAGGAGCGGCAGTGGGGCTTTTTCAAGGAGCGGCCGTGGGGCCTTTTCAAGGAGCGGCCACTTAGTTTCTCCTAAAATTGCTTCAGATGAAGTTAGAGGCGGCGAGAGCTCAAGCGGCGTCTTGCGTCAGCTCCCGGGCAAACGCAGACTTGGTTAAGACCCCCGCCATAAAATCGGGTGTCGACCGTTTCAAGGAGCGGCCGTGGGGCCTTTTCAAGGAGCGGCCGTGGGGGCTTCTCAAGGAGCGGCCGTGGGCCCTTTCCAGGGAGCGGTCGTGAGGCCTTTTCAAGGAGCGGCCGTGGGGCCTTTTCATGGAGCGGCCGTGGGACCTTTTCAAGGAGTGGCCGTGGGGCGTTTTCAAGGAGCGGCCGTGGGGCCTTTTC